>JAHDVE020009537.1:0-69099 GCA_022606495.2 Halesus radiatus | reverse complement strand
TGAAATTAAAAAAAAAATAAAGAGCATATATTCTTTTTGCAAAATTAGAATAATATGTATATATACATATTAATGGTACATAAATAATTTAGAGTCAGAAAAAACTTGGAAATCACAAAAAGAAGATATCCATATTTTTAAATATCGAAAGAAATGATAGACTGACATCAACACAATAAACTCAAGTTTTTTTTATACATTTGAGGTGAGAACATATAAAAATAAAATATAAAATCCATAACTTACATTACATATCAATATGGATTGTCAATATTTTATGTTCGGAAAAAGAACAAACGATATTTATTAAACTTGAGAATAATTATTTAAAAAATATTTTATTTTATTCTCGAAAATGTTTAATAAAACATAAAAAAAAAAATATTCAAATAGAATTTTCTATATTTTTTCAAATTAATGTTAACTAAAAAATATTTAACTTTTTTTTTTAAAGAATGCGTACATACATATCTATATACAAATCGTGCCAGTGTCTCGGAGTCAAACCATTATTCTTATCATCCATAGATTAAATTTATTCTTAAATTTGCTATTTAACAAATGATGATATTTTTGTCTTCTGAAGTTTTAAATGTTTAGGTCTATATTAACTTGAAATTAGTTTAGCTGGGTCAGATTTCATTCTGTTCGTAACTAATAATATTCTATATAGTACCAAAAAAATAGAAAATAGAAAAATATAATTTTTCTGAAATGGTATCTTCGTTTAGATTAGTAAATAAATTAAGATAAAAAAAAAAATATCTTGAATATAGTTATGTTTATTTCTCCACATCCACGATTGATATTTGTGATTTTCATTTGCTGCGTCATCCAACAAGCCTCTGCTTCCTTGGTACTGGCCTATTCGGGCGTCGACAACCCAATCGCTACTCCGCCAGGAAGGGTTACTACACTGTACTCAACCACCCAATCTAAAGTCTACGTGCCAAGCATCGCCAACTTCGTGTGGACGAACCACAATACCACCTCAGATTGCGACATCAACTACACAACGACCATCAATTTTGCCGTTAAATGCCCGACTCAACCACTCATTGTGAATGTCCTCGCTCGAGCATTCGCGAATGTTACTCTCAACGGATTAAATGTGAATGTTGGCGAATTAAGCAACAATCCACCAAACGTTACATTTACTCAGTTTACTACATGCAGTAAATTAATATCGATTTTTTAATATTGGAAATACTGATATTTTCCAAAGAAAATAACCAGACATCCTTTTTATTTTTCTTCTATAAAACTTTATTCAGTTTTAGCGGAAATCAGGTTACCCAACACCATTCTAAATATGGTTTTAATTAAACATTCAATTTTACAAAATAACTCAAATATTGCTCATCATTACCTGATTAAATATCCTTGAAATCGTTGAACATAAATAATGAAATACTATTTCAGAAGTCAATATTTTTATTTTTCTTTTTTCTCTGGGAATTGAACTGATATTTTTCTAACTTTAGATCAAATTCTTTCTCTGTATCTAAACCCCTACTTCTGGGTCGACTATGCCTGTAATCCGGCATATTCAGGAATCATGTTCGCAGCCTACAACACGGTCGATTGCACTGTCTGCCTTTCTGGCTTGATCTACAACCCCGCCAACTGTCTCTGTACCCTCTGCAGTTCTCTCATCAATGGCTGTGTCACTTGTTCCACGACGACTACCTGCACCTCCTGCACCTCAGGCTACTCCCTCAGCAACGGACTCTGCATTTTTAGCATCACTTCGATCTCGGCGACTTATCCCACACTCAACTCTGTCCGCATCAACATCACCTTCACCACGACTGCCTCGAATTTATTGTCACTCTACACCTTCGGAGGAATCTCAGAGTGTCTGGCTGGCGGAAATTTGGTTGGCTGCGGATTCCACTCCAGTTCTTCGGGCTCTACCTTCGTCGTTACTGTTGCTTTGCCTCGGATTTACGCCGGTAACCTCACTTTAAGTTTTGTCAACACCACAGTCTCAGATCCCCTCGTCAATAAAACCGACTCCATCGCCGTTTCCGACCCCTTGATCGCAACCTTCCCAACTCTTATCGATACACCGACAGTCAGTGGGGACTGGACAAACGCGCTTGCATCTGGCTATTTGTACAATCGAATGTACCTCGACCCACTGGACCCCACATCTGCCCTACTGCACTACAACATCCCCAACTCCTCGTCTGCCTCGACTATCACTCGCACTCTCTCTCCACTCCTCCGCAGGCTTGACGACCTGCCTGCCGCCATCACGGCCACTTCCAATGTATCCAACTCTCCCTTCGACGCTGCCTCGGCTTCAGTCACCACGTATTTTTCTATGGGTATTCTGCTTGCCAACTCCAGCCTGGCCAACTCAATCTTCATTCTCGTTGTGACTGGCGACTCGCTGGCTTCGTGTCCTTTTCCCATCACTCACACTACTTCCGTTACGATTTCCGGTGTCGCGTACTTGCGTTATTCCCCGAATGTCTCGACTGTGGTCTACTGTCCTGCCAGCCTGACCTTACCTGCCCTCGTCACCCTCAACCTGGCCCCTTTTATTGCCAACACAGTCTCTGCCAACCTGGTCAACGCCCTCGACTACCTCAGCGGAGTCCAGTATTCCGTTTCTGTCACCAATTCTCGTGGGGCTCTGCGGACTTCTGCTTCAGTCACCACAGTCTTCGACGACGTTTTCACTCTCTACACCGACTACTCCTTGTCTTCGCTCCACTTTCTCCTGGTTCCCTCCTCTCCGAACTACCTCTCCAAAGACTACCTCAACCTCACAAGAAGCGCAGGCTCAAACGACTCCCTGACTTCGGCGGTCTACTCCTTCTACTCCGTCTCCACGTCCTACTTTGCGGGAGTGGCTTATGGCAACCACCAACTGGAGTGGATAAGTCCGCCTTCCGACTTCGGACTGCCGTTTCCGGTGGCTGGCCTCTCGTACCGCATGGCAGCCACCTTCGACTACACTATCACTACCAACTCTTCGCTGCCTGTGAAGTACTTCACCTTCTGGTCCATCCTCCTCCGCTCCGACTTCAACTCCACATCCCAGTCCTTCGCATCCTCAGTGCGTGAGCCTGACAGGGAAATCGTCGTGAGTCTGGAGTGGGTCAACGCCACCAACACCACACAATACGTCCGCACCGTCTTCTACAACGACTCGATCGCCTTCCACGAGTATTTCGGTTTCAGGTACAACGAGTCCCACTCTTGGCCCTGGCATCTGTTCGTGGCCGTGTCGGTCTCCAGTACCAACAACTCCTTCGACTTGTCATCTTTTGTGAGGTGGGTGATCACCTCAAATTCCCTCGACTCCATCGGATATTGGGTGGTGGGCGTTAAAAGTGGCCTGCATCTCGAATCCGGTGAAGGAAGGTTCTCAATGACTTCCCAGTCGCTGGACTGCGGCGGCACATCCTTCGATGTTATAAAAGTTCCTGGGATTAACGGCCTTATCTGTTTTCCCAATTCACTTGATGTTTCTGGAACTACATGCGAATATTCTGATGACATCTAATTCTCTTTGCAGACTGCCTTCTCGACACCTTCTCTCACCTTGTTCTTCAGCTCGCTGTCTGCCTTATTTAGCAACTTGGACGAGTTCTCGTACTTCCCCTACCATAGCCGAGTCTATGCCCCTAACGTTTAGGCGTTCTTCAAACTGCTCTCAAAGGTCATGCAGACCAAATTCGTATTTTCTCCCGCAACCACCCTGGCCAATCTTCTTGGCAGTATCTTCTCTTCCTTCGGGTCTGCCTCTCCCTCGCCCCCCTCCTACACTGCCATGTCCGAGAACGTCACATACTTGGCCTTCACCTACGACTTCTGGCTCATTTCCCTGCCTCTTGGACTCTTGGTTTTCCTTCCGCTGCGTCTCTTGTATCTACATTTTCAGTCGAAACTGCGTTTCAAGTCGAAATTTCGTTTCAAGGCGAAACTTCGCTTCAGACTGTTCCGATTCTTTTTCGAGGATTACGAATTTCTGGCATGTTTCCTGAGTGACGCCTTTGGGAGCAACATGCGATACCTGAGCTTCCGCTGTTTCTCTCAGTTTACGTTCCTCATTCCCCACTCTTGGGCACTTCTGGCCAACTTGTGCGTCACTCTCCTGTCCCTATTCTTCGTGTCTGTTTTCTCGTGCTCTTTCCTCCTCCTCTACGTCTGGGTATACAAACAATCGGCAGTCAGGTTTATCGCTTAATTCAAGTTTTCGCTGCTCTCTCTGTGCTCCCTCACCCTTATCAAAGTATATGAGGTCTTCATGGGATTCACCCACTCGTACCTGCACTTCGACCCGTTTCTCCAGAACATCCTTCAAATGCTTGCCTCCCTCCTCATTCTCACTTTGATTATCGTCAACATGGGCTGCTTCAAAAGAAGAATCTCGTTGGCCGTGTGGATTCTGCAGTTCTCTTTACGCTCGATACTTCACTTCGTGTTTTTTCTGGAGTCTGGCTTGCGATAGAACGACGACTACTCTTACGCGACTGGACTTTTCTACGGAAATTTGGAGCTCAAGATCATGCTCGCCATTTTCATGCTGTCGGTCTTGCCTCCATTTTTCCAGCTGCTGCAGTCGATTAGAAGACTAAAATCCTTTTTTTCCAGGAAAACCATGAAAATAACACCCAAGAAATTCCCCCGATAGCAAAAGAGTTAAATAATCATCGAGTATCTTTGATAAGAAAAGACAGTTCATTAATTTTTTAAAGACTGTAAAAATACAAACGAGTTTCGGAATTCGACGCAAATTTATGTCATTTTTCAATCAATCCCTATTCTGAATCCTAGTTTAGAATATAATTTTCACTCATTTTCTCATTGGTCATATTTCAGAATCACTATTCTCTTTTATCACAATTACCGGTTTTTAAGAATTTAAAAAAAACCCTAAGTCTACAGTTTCCAATTCATGGGCAATGCTGCGAGAACCTGTGGCGAACTCTGCGCCTCGCCTGCCACGAGACAGAACGAGATTCTCATCGACCTGGAGTCTCGAGCGCGTCCCGCCTTCCCCGCCGACCAGAAGCCCCCGACTGCAGTGTCTGCCAATCCCCGAATCGTAAAACTCTACAAAGAAGAGCTCGGGAGGGACGACTCGTGGCTGGCCGAGGTCAAGCCACAGCTGATCAAGAACGACAACAGTTTCTACTACGGCGAGATCAGCAAAGGCAAGCCCCACGGCCACGCCAGACTCCTGACCAGCACGGGCGTGATCTACGAGGGCGAGTTCGTCAACGGGGTGGCCTACTCGCAGAACGGGCTGGTCATCTACCCCTCCGGCTCCTACTACACGGGCGGCATCAAGGAGAACAAAGCCAATGGCCACGGAAAACTCGTCTACGGAATCGACAAGGCGCTCAGCTACGAAGGCGAGTGGCTCAACGACCTTCCGCACGGAAAGGGTCGGGAAGTCCTCAGCGATGGCGAGGACTACGAAGGGAGCTTTTACCACGGCGTGAAGGAAGGCAAGGGGCGGTTCAAATGGCCGAATGGGGACGAGTACGTGGGTGATTTCCGAGACGGCTACATCACCGGCTACGGAATGTTTACTTTGAAGGACAAGCAGGAGGTTTACGAAGGGGAGTGGCAGAAAAATAAGAAGCAAAGGGACCGAGCGTTTCGAGATGTAAAATATTATGTGATAATATAACAGAAAGGATTAAATTAATGTCGTTTTTTATACAAATACTAAAAAAAACAATACAACTAATATCTCTCCCTTAATATCTTGCCTCAAGACTTCAGAATCAGCGAGTACTAATTGTTTACATTTTGCGCTTAATCACTATACTGATCCACATAAAACCAAGGAAGAGTTATTATTTATTATTTCATCTTCAGTAGAAAAAGCAAGTTAATCGAATCTACAATTACTTTTTATTCAATGCTAGAAGGGTTTTAACAATAACCTAATTTTTAGGAGACGACGATATAAGCAATAACAAGAAACCTTGATAAAAAATACAAAGACAACGATAAGGAAAAAGTCACTTCTATTTTTACAAATGGAATATTTGCCAAAAATATCACAAAAAATAATTTAATAAATCAGATAATAATAATCTAAGTTTTATAAACATATCTATAATTATACTTTCTTTCGTATTTATCTATCTATAATTAAAGAAAAAGAAAAAAAGAAAAAAAGAAAAAAAACTTATTAACATCTATTCTTATAAACTAACAAAATTACAATAATATAGCAAAATAAATAATTAAATAAATTTAGAATCAGCAAATACTCGAAAGTCACAAACAGAACATATCCCAAACCTAAAATATCGTGAGAAATGATAAACTGACCTGAACACAATAAAACTCAAGATTTTTAAATTTGAATGTAGCAGAATAAAAATTTCAATAAGGCATATTTATATTATATATATCTAAATAAGTATTTTAAAGTGTTCTAAAAAATTAAATTCGAAAAGAAGAAATGAGATCTATTGAACTTGAGAAGAATTTCTAATTCTCGAAATGTTGATAAAATATAATAATTATGGAAATAATTTTTATATTTTCAAATATACATGTATATATATATTCATAAATTGAAATAAAATAAATAATAATATTAATAAGTCTTATATGCCTTCAAATATATCAATTTTTAGTGCTTTGGAGTTACAATTAAATTTACAATAAAATGGAAAAACAACACAAGGTTTCTTTGCGAAATTTCCATCAATAATTTTTGTGTACACAATTTAGGTTTGATAAGGTTAAATTCGGTTTAAAAATGATTATATTTTTTATCCATAAGTTAAAATGATTAGGTTTAAACATGAAATTAAATGGGTTGGATTTGATACCTAATATCAATTATCCAGGAATTATTAATATTTCGATATACTACAAAAAAAAAGAAAAAAAGAAGGTTTTGATAGATTAGCTTCGTGTTTAGATAATTAAATAAATTAATATTAAAAAAAATATATCTGAAATAGAGTTATGGCTGTTTACTAATATCCACATCCACGATTGATATTTGTGATTTTCATTTGCTGCGTCATCCAACAAGCCTCTGCTTCCTTGGTACTGGCCTATTCGGGCGTCGACAACCCAATCGCTACTCCGCCAGGAAGGGTTACTACACTGTACTCAACCACCCAGTCTAAAGTCTACGTGCCAAGCATCGCCAACTTCGTGTGGACGAACCACAACACAATCCAAGATTGCGACATCAACTACACAACGACCATCAATTTTGCCGTTAAATGCCCGACTCAACCACTCATTGTGAATGTCCTCGCTCGAGCATTCGCGAATGTTACTTTAAATGGATTAAATGTGAATGTTGGCGAATTAAGCAACAATCCACCAAACGAAACATTTACTCAGTTTACTACATGCAGTAAAATTAATATGGATTTTCTTTTTTTAATATTAGAATTGTTGAATTTTCTAATAAAATAGTCAGATATCTCTCCATAGACTATTTTATTCTTCAAAAATACTATATTGACGAAAGCCAAAATCTTGTTATCACATATCCACTTAAGTCTGTATATAATTAACTATCATTTTTACATAATAGCAGTAATGTCTTATGCGATGTGATGAGTCTATTGGAAAATTATTCGATATTTACTCATAAAACTATTTTTTTTAAAATATCAATTTGAATTTTATTTAATCAATAATTATCCATAGATCAAAAACTTTATCTAAATCTCAACCCTTACTTTTGGAACAGTTGGGACTGTTTGCCAACTTATACAGGAGTCCTGTTCGCAGCCTACAACAAAGTCGATTGCACCGTCTGTCTTTCTGGCTTGATCTACAACCCCGCCAACTGCCTCTGTACCCTCTGCAGTTCTCTCATCAATGGCTGTGCCACTTGTTCCACGACGACTACCTGTACCTCCTGCACCTCAGGCTACTCCCTCAGCAACGGACTCTGCTTTTTTAGCATCACTTCGATCTCGGCGACGTATCCCACACTCAACAGCGTCCGCATCAACATCACCTTAACCACGACTGTCTCGAATTCATTGTCCCTCTACACCTTCGGAGGAATCGCAGAGTGTCTGGCTGGCGGGGCTCTGGCTGGCTGTGTCTTCAACTCCAGCTCTTCAGGCTCTTCCTTCTTCGTAACTGTTGCCATGCCTAAAATTTACGCCGGTAACCTCACTTTCAGCTTTGTCAACACCTCAGCCTCAGATCCCCTCGTCAACAAAACTGACTCCGTTGCAATTTCTGACCCCTTGATCGCAACCTTCCCAACTCTTATCGACACCCCGACAGTCAGTAGGGAATGGACAAACGCGCCTGCATCCGGCTCTTCCTACAATCGATTGTACCTCGACCCACTGGGCCCCACGTCTGCCCTACTGCACTACAACAACCCCAACTCCTCGTCTGCCTCGACTATCACTCGCACTCTCTCTCCACTCCTCCGCAGGCTTGACGACCTGCCCGCCGTCATCACGGCCACTTCCAATGCATCCAACTCTCCCTTCAACGCTACCTCGACTTCAGTCACCACATATTTCTCTATGGGTATTCTGCTTGCCAACTCCAGCCTGGCCAACTCAATCTCCATCCTCGTTGTGACTGGCGACTCGCTGGCTTCGTGTCCTTTTCCCATCACTCTCACTACTTCCGTTACGATTGCTGGTGTCGCCTACTTGCGTTACTCCCCTAATATCTCGACTGTGGTCTACTGTCCTGCCAGCCTCACCTTTCCTGCCCTCGTCACCCTCAACCTGGCCCCTTTTATTGCCAACACAGTCTCTGCCAACTTGGTCAATGCCCTCGACTACCTCAGCGGAGTCCAGTATTCCGTTTCTGTCACCAATTCTCGCGGGGCTCTGCGGACTTCTGCTTCAGTCACCACAGTCTTCGACGATGTTTTCACTCTATACACCGACTACTCCTTGTCTTCGCTCCACTTTCTCCTGGTTCCCTCCTCTCCGAACTACCTCTCCAAAGACTACCTCAACCTCACAAGAAGCGCAGGCTCAAATGATTCGGTGACTTCGGCGGTCTACTCCTTCCAGTCCGTCTCCACGTCCTACTTTGCGGGAGTGGCTTATGGCAACCACCAACTGGAGTGGATAAGTCCGCCTTTCGACTACGGACTGCCGTTTCCGGTGACTGGCCTCTCGTACCGCATGGCAGCCACCTTCGACTACACCATCACTACCAACTATTCGCTGCCTATGCGTTACTTCACTTTCTGGTCCATCCTCCTCCGCTCAGACTTCAACTCCACATCCCAGTCCTTCGCATCCTCAGTACGCGAGCCAGACAGGGAAATCGTCGTGAGTCTGGAGTGGGTCAACGCCACCAACACCACACAATACGTTCGCACCGTCTTTTACAACGACTCGATCGCCTTTTATGAATATTTCGGTTTCAGGTACAACGAGTCCCACTCTTGGCCCTGGCATCTGTTCGTGGCCGTGTCGGTCTCCAGTACCAACAACTCCTTCGACTTGTCCTCGTTTGTGAGGTGGGTGATCACGATAAATTCCCTCGACTCCATCGGATATTCGGTGGTGGGCGTTAAAAGTGGCCTGCATCTCGAATCCGGTGAAGGAAGGTTCTCAATGACTTCCCAGTCGCTGGACTGCAGCGGCACATCCTTCGATGTTCTAAAAGTTCCCGGCATTGACGGCCTTATCTGTTTTCCCAATGCACTTGATGTTTCTGGAACAACATGCGAATATTCTGATGACATCTAATTCTCTTTGCAGACTGCCTTCTCGACGCCTTCTCTCACCTTGTTCTTCAGCTCGCTGTCTGCCTTATTTAGCAACTTGGACGAGTTCTCGTACTTCCCCTACCATAGCCGAGTCTATGCCCCTAACGTTTAGGCGTTCTTTAAACTGCTCTCAAAGGTCATGCAGACCAAATTCGTATTTTCTCCCGCAACCACCCTGGCCAATCTTCTTGGCAGTATCTTCTCTTCCTTCGGGTCTGCCTCTCCCTCTCCCCCCTCCTACACTGCCATGTCCGAGAACGTCACATACTTGGCCTTCACTTACGATTTCTGGCTCATCTCCCTGCCTCTTGGACTCTTGGTTTTCCTTCCGCTGCGTCTCTTGTATCTACATTTTCAGTCGAAACTGCGTTTCAAGTCGAAATTTCGTTTCAAGGCGAAACTTCGCTTCAGACTGTTCCGATTCTTTTTCGAGGATTACGAGTTTCTGGCATGTTTCCTGAGTGACGCCTTTGGGAGCAACATGCGATACCTGAGCTTCCGCTGTTTCTCTCAGTTTACGTTCCTCATTCCCCACTCTTGGGCACTTCTGGCCAACTTGTGTGTCACTCTCCTGTCCCTATTCTTCGTGTCTGTTTTCTCGTGCTCCTTCCTCCTCCTCTACGTCTGGGTATACAAACAATCGGCAGTCAGGTTTATCGCTTAATTCAAACTTTCGCTGCTCTCTCTGTGTTTTCTCACCCTGATCAAAGTCTATGAGGTCTTCATGGGGTTCACCCACTCGTACCTGCACTTCGACCCGTTTCTCCAGAACATTCTTCAAATGCTTGCCTCCCTCCTCATTCTCACTTTGATTGTCGTCAATATGGGCTGCTTTAAAAGAAGAATCTCGCTGACCGTGTGGATTCTGCAGTTCTCTTTACGCTCGATACTTCACTTCGTGTTTTTTCTGGAGTCTGGCTTGCGATAGAACGACGACTACTCTTACGCGACTGGACTTTTCTACGGAAATTTGGAGCTCAAGATCATGCTCGCCATTTTCATGCTGTCGACCTTGCCTCCATTTTTCCAGCTGCTGCAGTCGATTAGAAGACTAAAATCCTTTTTTTCCAGGAAAACCATGAAAATAACACCCAAGAAATTCCCCCGATAGCAAAAGAGTTAAATAATCATCGAGTATCTTTGATAAGAAAAGACATTTCATTAATTTTTTAAAGACTGTAAAAATACAAACGAGTTTCGGAACTCGACGCAAATTTATGTCATTTTCAATCAATCCCTATTCTGAATCCTAGTTTAGAATATATTTTTTTACTTATTTCCTTATTGGTCATATTTCAGAATCATTATTCTCTATAATCACAATTACCGGTTTTAAGAATTAAAAAAAAAAACCCTAAGTTTACAGTTTCCAATTCATGGGCAATGCTGCGAGAACCTGTGGCGAACTATGCGCCTCGCCTGCCGCGAGACAGAGCGAGATTCTCATCGACCTGGAGTCTCGAGCGCGTCCCTCCTTCCCCGCCGACCAGAAGCCCCCGACTGCAGTGTCTGCCAATCCCCGAATCGTAAAACTCTACAAAGAAGAGCTCGGGAGGGACGACTCGTGGCTGGCCGAGGTCAAGCCACAGCTGATCAAGAACGACAACAGTTTCTACTACGGCGAGATCAGCAAAGGCAAGCCCCACGGCCACGCCAGACTCCTGACCAGCACGGGCGTGATCTACGAGGGCGAGTTCGTCAACGGGGTGGCCTACTCGCAGAACGGGCTGGTCATCTACCCCTCCGGCTCCTACTACACGGGCGGCATCAAGGAGAACAAAGCCAATGGCCACGGAAAACTCGTCTACGGAATCGACAAGGCGCTCAGCTACGAAGGCGAGTGGCTCAACGACCTTCCGCACGGAAAGGGTCGGGAAGTCCTCAGCGATGGCGAGGACTACGAAGGGAACTTTTACCATGGCGTGAAGGAAGGCAAAGGGAGATTCAAATGGCCGAATGGGGACGAGTACGTGGGTGATTTCCGAGACGGCTACATCACTGGACACGGAAAGTTTACGCTGAAGGACAAGCAGGAGGTTTACGAAGGGGAGTGGCAGAAAAATAAGAAGCAGGGCAAAGGGACCGAGCGTTTCGAAGGGGGTGCGTCGTACAGTGGCACATTTCACGAAAACGAGCGAGTCGGAGAAGGGGAGTTTTTGTTGGCGGGACTCAGAGTCGTCGGCGAATATAAAAACGGCCAGTTCGTCGAGAAAGCCAGGCAATCGATAAAATCGTGATATTCCTGTTTTTTTGTAATATTTTAAAACCCTTCTTTTTGTTTATTCTTCTCTTTTCATTCATTTTTTCAAAGTGTAAAGAAATATAGAAAATAAAATAAAATAATCTCCATAAAATTCAAGTTGCTACGTCTTTTCCTGATGTTTTATTTGCTGAGTTTATTTCACATCCTTTTGATATATAAAAATGTAAATTATATGGGGTGACTAAACAATCCATTAGTGAAAAATGTATTCAATGAAAATAACCCGAACCCTCAAGCATAACAAATCCGCGTTGTCTCCTTTCGACGCTTCTGCCGTGCCTGCTCGTTGGCTGGCTTGTCTATTTATCAGGAACATTCGCAGCCTGTTTTTCTGAAAAATCAACAACACCAACGACGCCGCGAATCTCCTGATCTCTAAGAGCGAACTGAAACGGAATCGTTCCCTACTTGCAAATAAAATTATCTGCATTTTCGTCCTCACTATTTGTTTATTCTGGGGATTCTCTTGGCTGGCAGTATTGTAAACACACTAAGCGAGATTAATTTATTTTAATTATTCGCATCACCTGGCCTTCTTTTTGTTCTATGTTCACCCAAAAGTAACGAGTGACGAGTCTGGCTCAGGTTTACAAAGACGGGAACACAAACGAGTGGATGGTGAGGCTGTTCGGAAGTTCATACATCCTAAAGTACAACCACTCTTTGAAGAGTCATTGATAAGCAGTACTTGTTGTGACTTTGAGAAAAAAATGATGAGAAACTTGTATATTTATAATGTTTGAAGATAATGATTTTAACTTTTTATTAAATGCCAGAATATATGTTTTTCCCCTCAAAATTAACATGATATTATTGTTTTTCTCTTATACATATTATTTGTAAAATAATACCTATTCACTCCAAACTTGTTTATCTTATATTTTGCATTTTAACTTATATGCTCTGATCAATTAGTTATATCGGTTCTTTTAGGCTGTATATCTTATCTATATATTTACGATATATAAATATATATGCATAGAATGTGGTAGAGGAATAATATTGGAAATGATATAAAAAATGTATAGAATATAGAACATGGACATAAAAAAAATATATAACACTACCGCACATTCCCGAAAAAAAAGAATAAATCGCAAAGAAATAGAATTGCCTCAAATAAATATAAAAAACAAAAGAATAAATTATCTGATCTTAATAGTTTGTCTTGAAAAATATCATTAGACCCGCATTTTGGAGATTCTTCGACGTTGTCCAACACTCAATCTTTTGACTTGCTTCCCTCGGCTGTCTGCGAACGGATCTGAAGGCAGCTGTCCGATTGCCAGCTCCGGCACCCCAATCGATATTCGACGATATAGATTCATCTGAGCCTGAGCTTGCTAAGCCTGGACATCGGCTGTTTCCTGGATGGATTGCATATTTTCGGAAGACACAATGGGACTCGGAGATATGCTTGACCTTTGCTGGGCGGATTTCGCAAGAGACACTATGGCCTCGCTTCTCCTTCGATCGGGCAAGACGATTTCTTGTTAATTTGAGATCAAACAACCCATATTGAGCAAAATGTTTGAAATATAAGTAAGTATATATAATTGATTATTATAATAAAGAGCATATATGTATAGAAATACGATGATGCCTGAGTATTAATATTTGAGACTTACATATAATATTATGGTAAATCAATAAATATATCCAGAGATACAAACATATACTTTTTTTGATGTAATAGCTATTTATGGCGTAAAAAAGAACTCGTAATATTAACTAGAATGTACAAAGTTGATAATTGAGTTTGGTTTAAAGGAAAAGTAATATACGGATTATTTATTCAATTAGTGATCAAGGGGAGTCAATAATTTTCCAACTAGAATTCTATCAAGCTGAAGAAAGAATCGGTGAAAAAATAAATCCATATTTACACAAATAATTGTGCGATTCTGGGATCGAAAAATATTTCAAAATATCTTCATGACTTTTTAAATAATATAATTAAATTGTTATTAAACAAATAACAAATTACGTTGGAAAAAATTATATAAAATTTTGACTAAAAAAAAGTTTTAATATGATTTATAACTTATTTCTTTGGTTTTTGGTTTTTCTGATGTTTTAGTGCCTAATAAAACCAATAATAATAGATGTTTGTAAATAAACCCCTATTCAAAATCAAGCACTAGAAACCCACCACAAATATCTACCCAAGCAAGTACTCAATTCTGTTCTTACTCCCTTTCTATTTGTTAATCCACTAATGCTACTATAGACACGGCTACAAACAACCGACATATGCAACACACACCAAGCCGTAAGCTTCGAGGACCGCCTCCAAACCATATGATCCGTACGAATAGTCTCTCAGAAAACTCGAAAGTCTCCACCGCCAGATTCTATAACTCTCCGAACTCAATAATAACTAACTAATGACCTTAAAAAATATACAAATCGATCCTGAAGAATATCAAATCCTCATTGAAACTAAATAGCAAATTGAGCAGTCCATGCAGAAGTAAGTTCGAAGACAGCACGACTTCACGAACGAGAACGAAAACCAACTCATCCGGTTGCAAATCACTTTTTAGGAGTATGCAAAGGCGGTCGGTCTGCTCAAAAAGGAGCTGCCATCATTGTTGGACGAGACTAGAAGAGACCAGCGCAGCATCGAGAAGAGGCATGTCCTGAAAGATATTGAGGAAGAGCTCGAAAGGCAAATCGAGACGTGCTCTTTGGAGAAAGCAAGACTGTCAGTTTCTATTCGCAACACCCAACAGAAACTGTTACAACACAAGTAGGATATAAATTAAATGACAAATTAATTGTTTAATCTCAATGAAGAGTCCGAGCAGACAGCTCGCGACGATCAGGAATATCAAGATAGTCTCGCAAGAAACGACTAATATGAACGACTTATCCAAAGCAGGAACAAAATACAAAAGGTTATGAAATAACGATTTAGCAAATACCAACAACTCACTAAGTCGAGAATTGATTAAATCCTGATCCTCAGAGAAAACAACACCAAGATCACAGAACGGCTGAATGAGGTTGAAGCTGACCTTTATGAGCAGAGGGCCTTTTTGAGGGTCGGAAAATTAGAAAGATAAAACTTAAATGATCCGAATGAATCTGAAAGCGACACTTAAAAAAGGATAAATCACGAGTCGATGCAATATAAACTAAAAAAATAAATGTAAATCAAAGAAAAATTAGAAAAATAGTACTACGAGCTCTACCTTCCAGTGCTTCGGAATAACGATCGTAACTACCGAGAATAGTGGAATAGTGAACACTTTAATCGCAGCGAGTATCCCGTCGGAATCACCGTAACATCACCTAAAAAGCGAGTACATACAACTGCATACTAACCTGAGCACAATCACAAAAAAACGTCAAATATTGATCGAACCCAGCCCAGACATAGCGAATTGCTCCCTAATATCTTTCAACCCCGAGTTCAGCAGAGTCGCTTAAAAACAGTCACTCCCTATACTGAAGACTATTTTGAAATTACACCACCTTCGAAGAAGATTTCTTCAGTAAGGACTCCTAAATCCGTCAATAATGGGGTTTCCTAGCTCACAGCATTTTATCGGGAGAATAACGAGAGGCTTAAGCATCAGATCAAGAATAAACTTCGCTAGAAAAAATCAAGTTACAAGATAGCGACCACCTAAGACGACATGGAACTGGTATCCGTAAGTGGGAGTGAAAACGATTCTAGGTTCTAATATGTAGAAGTATAAGTTAATAAAGAAGGAATGAAAGCTGCTAACAAAAATTATTCGCATAAGTGATCAATAATTGTTTCTTCGAATCATTGTCTTACAAGTTCTATATTAAATATTACCCAACTACAAAATAAGCGATTATAAAATAGTCTTTACCAATGCGTTCTGCAATTCTTTACGGTACTTTATAGTTTTATTATTAATGTAATTTTATGTATATTCATGGTCGTGTCCAAATTTAAAATGGCTATTGGTCTTATGATTGATCTTCTGATTTTTGACTTATTTTACACCTTGTTTCGAAAATTATGGGAATCAAGCCGACCGATATTTAATAAGAGTTGCGTATTTTTAAATTTTTGTTGTTGCGTTGTTAAAATAGTTTTTTAATAGCTTTGCGCATACGCATGTATTTTTCGACTTAATATTCACCATTAATTATGTCCCTGATTTTCTAGATATTGTCTGTTGTATTGATAAACCTGATAAAATGTTAAAAAAACTAAATTACATTTATCCAGATTGATTAATTTATTTTAAGTTATAAAAAATATTTAGTTGCCATTAAAAAAAGTATCTCTACAATCCAATTAATTAGTCGTCCACACGCAATGAAACTACTTAATACCTTGCTCATTTTGGTCTTAGTCTCCGCCATCCAATGCGCCTGGCCTGATTTCGACACTTACTTAGGCGAGTTTACCAAAAATTACAGCCAGTCATAATACTCGATCAGGGAAGCTGCTTACAATTTCAACAAAGCCACCTATGAAAATGATCCTCAATACGGCCCCAATCAGTATAGCGATTGGACTACTGATATGCTCGCCAGTAAATAAAATTCATCTATCCAACTACTTATCTAATATTTATATTTTATATATATACTTTGAAACATTATTCTCCTTATCACTAATAACATCAAAACATAAAAATATCTAACATATTTTTTTTAAAGGCTTATTGAATACTCGTCCTAACCCATACGCAATCCCCATTGCTGTCGACGAGTCGAGTCTGAAAGTATCGGCCAGCACAAGCCTTGATTGGCGAGATTCTGGAAAGGTCTCCAACATCACCAACCAGGGCACCTGTGGTGCCTGTTGGGCCTTCTCCTCCACAGCCCACATCGAGTCATACTTTTTGATTAAAAGCAGCAGCAGCTACAATCTGGCTGAAGAGTTCCTCCTCGAATGCACCACCAACAGTACCTGTGCTGGCGGGTACGTAGATCAAGCCCTGACCACTTTCATCAATAATGGCATGCCGCTTGAAAGCAAATACCCCTATTTGGGTGGAAGTTTTGGTTCATCAGGAGTCCCATCGACCAGCGGAATCTGCTCTTCGACCAACAACATCAAGGGAGCGAGCACTCTGAAGTATAACTATTTTGCCAATATGACCGACAAGTACTACAAAATTCAAATGGCAGACTCACCTATTATCTCGCTGATCTACGCCGATACTGGCTTCCTGAATTACAAGAGCGGAACCTACAGTTGTGCAGCGAACACAATAACCAGTCAGCTAAATCACGCAGTTTTGGTGATCGGATACAACTAAAATGGAGATTATCTGATCAAGAACAGTTGGGGCACTGGCTGGGGAATGAGTGGATTTGGTATAGTCAATAAAACCAACGACTGTGGATTGAAGATTGCCGTATACCAATTGAACTGGGCATCCAACAATCTGGTTTCAGTTTGTATGGTCGTTTTTATGATGTTTGCTGCTTTATTGTTTTGAAGCAAAGGATAATTATATCAAACCTAAAAAATTCAATAATTTATAAAAAAAATCATAAAAAATACAATAACTCAAATGTCATTCCTTCGAATTTATCATTTATATTATGAGAATAAGTTTGAATAATGATAAAAAACAATATATATATAAACAAAAAACATAAGAGGAAAATAGTATTAGAATGCTAGAACATAGAAAAGATTATCAGCAACATTTCCTCGTTTTCTCAGCTACCGAAAACACTCCCTTATTGATATACTCTTTGGTGTTATCATCAAGATTATCCATGTTATAATTCGATGCTTCAGCCTAACCGATCTACTTCAAATCGGAAGAGGCCCCTCTTTCCCGCCCTAATTTATACTTGTGAGTTTTCATATAAAAACTGATACTATAGTTCATCTTTTCCTTGCCTTGAATACTCACAATGTATTCTTTGACTTCCAACTGGCTCAACCACCAAACATCAACCGATTTATTAACACTTTCCGATCTATCAGCCAAAAGAGCCGCAGGGTTGTTGTTTGTTCCTTTCGTTGCCTACCGTACTTGAAAAGAGTACCTGCCCTTGGAGTCGTTGAGGTTAACGATTATGACAATTAATGCTGATTGCTATTCTAGCTTAAGTTTATACTCAGATACGAATTATCCATTAATTGACTCGAGATTATCCCTGGCTCGCTTCCCTCTCCAGCCAAGTGTAACATCCTCGAGATCAAAGACAGTATCGAACAAGCTTCTCGCCAATCCGTAATTTAAAACCATAAGATAATTCGGTTTCATCGCGTATAACTTTGTTTTCCTGAGTTAATCCTCAATTTAATCGTCGAGTTCTGCAATTTTGTTTTCGGGGAGAAATTGCGACCATTCCGCGTTCCATTTAAAATCATTTATTTTCCAAACTTAAGGCACCTTCAGCAAGAACAGCCTGTACGTGCCATGGTAATTGTGGCAGGCACTGTCCTCAATTTCCAAAACGTAATGCAATGGTACAGGAGAACATCCCTTAAACCCGGTTACTTAGCTAGCAATCACCAAATCTTGGCTAATTGTTCGATTCATGCAGTGCACTCGGGGCAGGAGAGGATTTTCTGATTTGTTTGCTGTAAACAGTTAGCAAATTTATTTCCATTTTTTATCCTTGATAGTGTTGTCGTCCTAAATCTTCAGATTGGCTAGACTTACCACTTTCGGTACCACATGTCCCAACTCGTACAGGCATTCGAACATGTCCTGTTTGTTGAAGATGTTTATGTAGGACCCTTTGAGTTTGGCGTAAGCTTTCTCAATTAGAGGAATCCAGCTATGCTTGGCCGTGCCGGATACTGAGAACAAGGGTGTGAATTTGGAGCGGTTGGTTGCATCCGATATCACTGGGATCAGATCGTCGATAATCACGTACACCCAAGTGTCATCTACAAAAAACTTAAAAACATAAATTCCGTATTTGGAGAAATCATGGAATATTTTTGGGCGAAGGCCAGCAAAGGCAGGATTTAGTTCTTTTTCCGTCACTTTTTCTAAGTTGGAAGGGCGCTCAAAATCAACATACATGAATTTTTTGTCTAGGTTCGCTAGAATGCCCAACGCCGACAGAAACCCAGAATCGTTGAGTCTCCCAAACTGATAGGCAGGATATTCGTGCGGATTATAAAAAGACTAACAGCCTAATTCTGAAGTTCGTTTCCATCTTATTTCCGACTCTTCTGGAAAGATGTTTATTTTTGTGTTCTTATTGTCCAGACTCTACATACCATGGGGATCTCGAGGCTGTGGACCGAACTCATAATCACTCCATTTTTCCTTAAGCTCCTTTTTCAGCCTGGATTCGAGCTGCACACAAAACTTTAGGGCCACCAATGGATTCTTGACGATCGTTCCAGTATTTTTCCTGAAAAAATCAGATGCTTTTGTCCCATAGTAATTAAGAGCGATTATGTTATTAAGGTCAGGAAATTGGTGAGATGAGCTGTTCTCAATTCCTGCCAAATCCTTAATTTTTTTGAGGTAGCCAACGAGGTCTCTGGCAAGAACGGGCCTGGGAGGCTGGATCTGGCTTTTTAATTATAGGTACATCAAATTCGAATCCTTTACATCAACTTCAAATTCGGTTCGCATCAAGTTTGCGAAATCCTTTTATGAAAGCTCTGAGCTCTCTGTCAAATGTTGGAGATAGAGAAAGGATTCAATGGTCTGATCGTGCTCCGACAACTTTGCCTGGACGATCGAGAAGGCAAAGGCATAGCTGGGCACTGTTTTATTACGAAGATAGAAATTGAGAAGTTGGTTGTGGTCGAAGCTTCCTATTTTTTGGGCATCAATCTTCTTGAATAGATTCATCGCCTCTTCTTTTTTAGGGAACATCTTCGCTATCTTCTTGAACTCTTGTAAATGGAAAAGTCCTCTGTTTGTGCGGTTGTGAAGGATCATATCAATACTTTTTTCCAGAGTAAAGCCAACATTGCTCTCCGGGTTAACTACCTGATCATCAAGTTTATTTTTACTGATATTTTTATTTTCATCGTGTTGGTTGCGATTCTTTCTATTCTCGTCTAATTTTTTGTTCTTCTTCTTGAGCTCTTCGTTGCTCTTCTGGTGCTCCTTTAGGAACAGCAACAAATCTCGTAGTGAAATGCGGCCAGTGCCGTCATAGTCCACCCGGTTGAATATGCTGATAAGTTCTTTGTCGGTGAGTTCCGGAAAGTGCTGTTTACAGTAGCGATAGTACTGTTCGTAGTCGATCATCCTGTTGGCTTTATGCCGGTCCTCCTCCTCTTCGATGTCCGTGGCGATATCTGACTGGCTCCTTTGCTTCTTCTTGGGAATGAAATCGTCGAGATTGATGCCGAGTGATTGGTTAATTAACTGCTTGTTAAGCTTGTCCACCCCTCCTACAATAAATGGTCTGATGGTCGTTAAAAAAATATTATGTAAAGATGATGTATCTGTTACTCATCTTCAGAAGATTCACACCTGATATTAAAAGCTGACAGATACTGGTAGTAGTCTCGAACTTTGATTTTGCCTGTGATGTCCTCGTCTATCAGCATTACCATTTTTGTCAGTTCATCCGTAGTAAATTCTATATTATTTAAAATTTTATACGAATATTGGGAAATGATTTTGCTTTTGATATTTTTTTTTTATACTAAATCCGAGGTGGTTTATTACGTTTTTAAAAACATCCTGACCAACTTCCCCCTACTTGTTTAGGTCTGCAAACCGAAATATTTTTTCAGTAGTCATTTCTGCAGTTTAATGAGTTAAAAATAGATGAAAACAGCATGTATTTCTATGAAAAATGGGTACTTCTTTATTTGCAAAACTTGAGCAGTTTCAAGGCTACTATTTTATCGTTGCCAGTTCGCTTAGCATTGTCCACTATGAATAAAAAAACGCATTAACAGTAGGTGATGATGTTATAAATATGATTGTGAATATTTCAAGTAAATATGAGCATGAAGGAGATTATGTTTACCTTTGTTTTGCATAGCTTCGATTTGAGCATTCATTTTTTGGAGTTGGAGTTTGAGTATTTTGACATTTTTGCTGTATTATTATTTGGTCTTGGGTTTCTTTTCTGTTTCCATTCTATACAATCTACAATCTATTTTTATATTCTGTATTATTAATTATTCAATTTTAAAAAAATCAGGAAATTATTTTTTTAATTCATTTATGAAGTTATCAAATTTATCCCCAATATGAGCAATTAATTATATTTTTTATAAAAATACAAAATTAAAATTAAAAATAAACAAACATATAATGATATGTGCAATATAAATATATAAATGGTAATGCCATTGATTCGATGCTTTCAAATTATTGATTTATTTGAAATAAACTATTTTTTCCACTATAAATAACGATTAAATGGGTGAAACACTTTACAATGTAATTTAGGTTTAGTCCGAAAAACAGTTCTCTGAATATTTTTGGAATGCTAGAATACGAACTAATTACTCTTCAATACTACAAATTAAAATAAATTAGATATACATTTTATATATATATGTGTTTTTATCTGATACGATTATAATAATTTAACATTTTATTTATACTATTTTTATGCAAAAACATAAAATATACTTTTTTTTACGAAACATTTATTTAGATATACTTATATCAAAATATAGCTATGTATGGACTCATCTCGGGTTTCGGTTTGGTTTCAGTATGCTCTGGCAGTATGAGTTCCAAAATATTTATTTTATTTCCTGATGTCTGTACTATTTAGACGATAAATATGTATGTTTCAAATTAGTTAGTTATTGACATAAGAAGTGGGATATGATAGATGATTTCTATATACATAATATTTATTGACCTTGTGAATATCTAAATTAAGAAAAGGAAACAATAGAGTAGAAACAAAATACAAATACAAATAAAATGCAATCAAAACCGACTGAAGACGATTAATTTAATTTCCCAAATTATGACTGGGCTAATAAAACACACCTTGGCCAGGGATCTTACGGCAAGGTCTACAACGTTCTCGAAACGAAGAAAGGTAACATATGGACTCATTTCATTATATTTGCAATATTCTTATATATGTTACATATTTTTTTGTAATTATCACCAATTGTTAGGTTAAAGGCATGCCATCAAACAGTTCGATATGAAGCAATTCGAAGGGACACCCTCTTTATCGAAGTAATGTGCGTATAAGTATATATATTCGAATTTCAGTACATCTTACGAAGAATAAGTACCTTAACAAACGTCGACATTTGGTGAAAAAATGCTTATCATCTTTGCGATGAACTATCATCTTTTGCGATGAACTATCATCTTTTAGAAATCACGTATTTGTAGTTTGCGTACATAAATATTTTTATAGCGCCATTTTCATAGAAAGATTCAATTCAAAGGCGCTCCCACCCCGTTCGAGAACATATTGATGAATTCAACAGAACAAACAAAAACCCACATTACTAGAAATGTCAAAATAAGCATAATCATTCGTCGACAATACGTTCCCAAGTTATGTTATAAAATTAATTTTATCTTCGACTTAGGTTTTCAAGGTTCAGGCCTTGCAAATTTTGGGCTTTTTGGAGTCCTACCTTTTCTCCAAACAAAAAAATCAATCTACAGTTAAATTCAAACTACATGAGATAGCAGGGTCTCATTAAACCAACCTGTCAACCAAACCAAAAGTAATCTATTATGTATATTGTATTATCACTTTTATGTATTTTGATATGTAATATATCTGAATATCTGGCGCAGATTCACGACCTGTATTGGAGATGTCAGATCCACAATTTTCTGGGAAAACTGGAGTATTGTGGATTATAAAAACTCGTATTGTTTACATATATTTATAATTTGTACCTATCGATTGGGCAGAAATAATTGCTGATTTAAGCGTGGTTATCTCTGAACTTTTGATGCGGAGGACGGCCTTTCAACCCGGACTTTGCAAAAATTCGCAAGTATCTAATGTTGTTTGACGAGGGGACGGAACCGGTTTGATCTCCTTTAAATGTAACTGTCTGGAGGACGGGAATTCGGAGGGTCTTGGACCCATGGATATGGAAGGTGCTCTTTCCGTCGCGGTACAGGGGATGACCAATAGCGCACGAACTAAAAGAAGAGGTTACGTATACCGTTTGGTCAGGCTGTGCGTCTGTGAGGAAGGGGTTACCAACCGGAAACGTGGCCATCCGAGTACTTTAGGGGTTGGTCTGGAGCCGAATTGCAGCAAAACAAACCGTATTCGATCACTCGTCATAACAAAAACTGTGAAAACTAAAACCTAATCATGTAACTTTCTCAAATTTAGGAGAGGATGGAGATGGCGCCAAAACAAGTAAAACTGTACCTTTAAACCATGAAATTTATTGAAACTAATCCATGTAGAATAACACTTAGCACGATGAGGAAAGGCGATAATACTGTGATCATCACATTCATGTATACCAAATTTAAAATTGAAACTACGTCGTATTATATAGATCAGGAATAGTGCAATTAGTATAGCCTAGAAGCTAAGTTTTCCCATTAAAACTCACGATAGAAAGAAAATAGAAAATTTAGGGGTAAAGTTAGGAAAATGCTAGTCTTCCCATAGGAAATTAACGTAGATTGCATAGTAGAATAATAATAGAGAGTTCAGGACATTTAAGTCTAAGATAGGAATGTTAGGAATACGAATTCTGTCAATGGTGTGCGAGAGTCTGCCTACGCTACAAAGAATAGGGGTTACCACAAAATAAGACCTTGTTTTTCCAATAGTCTGAACCAAAAATCGGAACACAACGTAGACTCCGGAAAAGCTTGGGAAATTGACCACATTGGAGTGCAAAAATTACCGTGAAAATTAAGAAAATCGGAAACACTCGAATGTTAGCATAGGGCTAGACGTTACACGCTGGCCAAGGAGGAGAAAAAACCTCAAATTGAAAGGAAAACTACAAAGGGTTTTCCGATCACATTAGTTAGGAAAATTTAAGGCAGCAGTAGACGAGTCATCTTAAACCGGTGGCGCGAACGGAGGTCTATTGCTAAATTAAATCATAAACGATGGAAGGGCGTGCCATCACATCTTTAAAGGACAGTGGGGGGGGGGGCCATCTCACAGGTCAATGAGTTTGTGTATTTGGGAAGTATATTTACGAGAGATGGAAAGACTGATAGCGATATTGAAAGAAGGGTGAATGCAGGAAACTCCATTAACGGAGGACTGAACGCGGTTGGCGCAAACAAAAAGTTGTCCAAGGAAGCGAAGCTAGCAGTCCACAATGGAGTGCTGATACCAAACTTGATGTATGGCAGTGAGGCATGGAACTGGCAGAGGAAGGATGAAAGTCGACTGAATGCTGTAGAAATGAGATCTCTGAGACGAATGTGTGGTAAAACCATGTATGATCGAGTGAAAAAATGTTGAGATTCGTAAAGAATATTGATGTAAGCGTAGTGAGCAAGATTAATAAAGGGATTGATGGTTTGGGCATGTAGAGCGAATGAACGGGAAGAAAGAAGTGTAAGGAGAATATATGACGCGGTCAATGGAGAAGTTGGGACAACAGTGATCAGCACACGCCGGAAAGTTGGGCCATGTCAGAAGTCGGAATAACAGAAGAGAATGTATGAGGCGTTGTATGAATGTGAATGAAGCAAAGAAGTGTATGCCAAGATCGAGTTGTTTGGCGGTCCGTCCTCTCTGCCTACCCCTGCGGGGAAACGGCGTGATGGTTAGTTAGTTAGTTAACTAACTAAACTAACTAACTATCTGGCCGTCTCTCTGCAGGGGTGGGCAGAGAGGATGGACCGCCAAACAACTCGATCATGGCATACACTTCTTGCTTCATTCACTTTCATGCAACGTATCATATATTATCTTCTGTTATTCCGACTTCTGACATGGCCCGACTCAAGTATTTGATTCACTTGATCGTGCCATGTCTACCTCGGTCGTCCCCGGCTTCTTCTTCCATTCACATTTTTTAGTATTAACTTAATATATACATGTTATCACATGTACATAAACCTACGTGTAATGTATATAAAATAAAAAATCCCCCATAGGCAATGCCAGTGCGTGGGTATACCTGTTATCAATCAGTGGCATTATATTTGTTTAATACATGGATGTTAAGTTAAGAAGGTAAGTTAAATAAAAAATATAAGTTAAATAAGAAAAAAAAATAGAAAATAAAATGGGAAAAGTATACAATTAAAGCACGAAAGGCTAATAAAAGAATATCTTTGGTTTTAATTCACTTGATTTGATTCACTTGATCGTGCCATGTCTTCCACGGGCGTCCCCGGATTCTTCTTCCATTCAAATTCGCGTCATATATTCTTCTTATACTTCTTTCTTCGTCCATTCGTTCTACATGCCCCAACCATCTAAGCGTCTCTTTCTTGATCTTACTCATTACGCTTACTTAAATAATAAATTAATAGGAATGATTAAATCTATAAAATTATTTATCAATTGTAATGTTGGGCGGCTGAATATGCAGTTTGCAATCATTTACTGCAGATCTTCTTGAAGCACTGCAGCGATGTCGATCTTCGAATAGATGATGGTATTTCATTCGAAGGTTTTGTTGAGGAACATCTGAAACTACCCTCAAATACAGCCGTTCGATGTCTGGGGAGAACAAGTTGTAAATGGTCTCTTTGACGTGTATTATAACATATGCATGGAAGTCACGGGACCATTGGAGTAGACCAAACAGATAGGTGGAAACCATTGAATTCGTCAAATTGTACATTTGACACGTTTGATGCAACTTCCTTCTGTTCAACATACTTGGTATCATATGCTGATAAGGGTAAGGCGAGATATGCTCGCATCTCGAGACATAATAGCAACATCACACACGTGAATTTTAAACATGTTGCAATTGTTTTTCAGTTTTTTTTTTTGTAAAGAGGGACCATACTCCGTGTACCCATAGTCCAATATTGAGAGACTCTTGCTCGGGCGTCCCGATTTCGTCTATCATTAACTTCCGCAATATATATTCTATTTACACTCCTCTCTTTCTTAATCCAACTCTACAGCCTAAACATCTGAGTCATGCTTTCCTTAATATTATTCATAACACTTGCGTAAGGCCTGAATTCTCTCCGGGCATTCGATTTTACTACACATACGCATCAGGGATCTCATTTCTAATATATTTATTTTTTTAAATTTCATATAAAACAAATTTATTAATGTTATCATTAAGTTGTGTAAGGTTTTTACACTTATAATAAATTTTCCCCGTATTTAAATATGGTAATAATGCTTTCTTAATTGATTTATTTAAATGTGTTAAATTATTTTTTTAGTGTCAACATAATGAGAAGTGGTGAATAAATAATTTTCCTTACTTTATTAATTAATGTTTTATTATGATCATTCGTTCGTTTATTAATTTACAACTGTTCAAGAAAATTTATTCTAAGACCCTTTTTTCAATATGTAAGGGTTTAGAATCGTTGTTGTAAAGCGGGATTTACATTATATTTAAAAAATAATAATTAAATGGAGTTCTACGAATTAAAAACATAAACAATTAATATCTCATTTCGACATAATTATGTGCACTTTAATCCTTTCCATGTCAGTGCCATGGTGAATTATTTGATAAATATGAATTTTATCTAACACAGCTGTTAGGCTTACACCACCCTGGGGTAGGTTATTTTATCTAATGATATAACCCTTGCTTAGATTAAATAAGTTATTTACGGGCTTAGCGAAGCGCAGGTGTGGGGTAAAGCACGTATTAAGGTCCATTCGCATCTGTCTTAGCACGGGTTCTCCTAGCGAGGTGTTTGCGAAACATAATTTTCAATCCACAGAATCAGCTTCTCAAACCTACCTTACACTCCACGTTATAAAAAAAACTATTAAAAACACTATTTACTTTAAAAATATGTTACTTTAAAAATATTTTGTGATGGTACCGTATAATGTATAGATTTAAATAAATTAATTAATTATTTAATTAAATTAAATTAAGTCTATTCACATCTACCAGCACCGAACAGTACATAACATTATATTACAGGCACGACAACATTAGTTGCCTATATTATCTATGAACAAATTCATATTACAGCGTATGTAAGCGTAAAGTATCCACACATGCGCAGGCAAGCACCGGCCGAGATCGTCGGCTTAAATATTTTGACGTGCTGGTGCCGCTTGTGACGTCTGCGCCTGCTCAGTCAGCATGACGACATACCGTCAGCAGCGCCATCTTCGTCAGTTGGCGTCATTAGATATTGATAAAACCAAGAAGATGAATATCGATAAAATTATTGATTTGGTCGGGAAATTTAGGTTATAAAATAATAATTAATATGGGAATATTATTATAAAATCCTTAAACATGTTGTGACGGACGCTAACGCTCAGTTGACAGTTCAGTTGACAGCCGTACTCGCGGTTGTGCTGTACTGCACGGTGAAATTTGAATACTTGCGTCTGTGCTGTGCCTGCACTGTACTGTTTTGCTCTGTGAATAAACCTTAATAATTTAAGTTGCCGATGCCTTATTTTATGTATGCACATCGTGAGAAATTTAATGCATCGTGTAACTCTACCCAAGTACGAGCAAGTATGTATAAATTTTACCCAGTTCTGAAATTATTAATTCAAAGCGATCTTAAAGTTTGACAGACATGTTTGACAAAATGAAGTTTTATTCATCGATAGTACCATCAAACCAAAAGCACATCCTGCGCGGTCGAGCGGTTAAGATCTTTGACTACGAATCCAGAAGTCGCGAGTTTGAATGCTGGCGTGCGTTAATAAAATTTTATTTCATTAACATTGTTATTTCAAATATTTATTAAAACAATAATATATTTTGTATTGGCAACATGATCCATAGTGAAAATTCTGCCAATATCGACGTGATGAAAGGTTACCATTCAGTTTCTAAACGTTGTATTTCCTGACCAGATCTGAATAGCTAGGTATATCTTAACCCACCTCATCCACATCCTCTCTCCCACTCCACTCTTTTGAGCCTCACAGCATACCCTCCAAGTAAGGATACGGTAGTCTTACTGGTTCCGATAAGTGGAGAGCAGTTGTGATTGTTGTGCGGCGTTGAAATAAATTAATATTTGTAAAACGAGAGAAAAGCTGGTAAATTATTGTTGTTATCTTTTATGTGAGTACCGCACAAGAGTTCCAACTGCTCCCAACCGTCCTGAGCCAGTGAGATTATGGCATCCTTATTTGAGGTATTTTGTGAGGTTT
Organism: Halesus radiatus; assembly: GCA_022606495.2. Classification (NCBI taxonomy): domain Eukaryota; kingdom Metazoa; phylum Arthropoda; class Insecta; order Trichoptera; family Limnephilidae; genus Halesus; species Halesus radiatus. The sequence goes on along the minus strand of JAHDVE020009537.1, from coordinate 40,954 downwards.
GAGGTAATGGGAAGAGGAAGATGGGAAAATGTCTGTTCACCAAACATGGCTAAACCCATTTCAGGTGACGTTTCGATTCTGAATGTTGGTCTTTCACCAACACTGAAAGTATCAACCACTCTGGAAAGTGCCGCAAATATACCACATATTATTTTAATTAAATATTAAAATGACACAAATTAATCCAAATAATATTTACATACTCGTATATACATAACAATATTAACAACTCTCAAAATGAAACCGAAAATACCCAGAAAATAAAAAGGCAACGGTAGCAACTGGTACTAAAACCGTGGACCTCACGGTATATCCGGGACCTTACACTTTAATTCACTGAGCTACAGCTACTCCAATACGTTCCGTCATTTTTATCGGTATCACACAATGACTGATAATATCATGTTCATTTAATTCACACATATTTTTGGCTGCTACCTTTTTATCATGACTACAAGATTTTATCCGAATTTATTTGTAATCTTTGGATAGCGTTTCGGATATGTATAACCGATTTTTATTAATATCTATACTAGACGGAGAGAACACAAGGTCCTGGGTTCGAATTCCACTTATTACGGTTATCTTTTTCTTTTTGTATCTTTTCGTTTTCATGTTTCATTTTGAGAGTTATTAATATTATTTTTAATGATAAAGAATATATTACGATGAGGTTTATATACTTCAATAAGCTATTCGAAAATAGAAATAAAATTTACTTGCACGCGCCGGGATTTGATCGTGCGACTTCCAAACTCGTTTCCGAGGAATGTAACTACTCAACCGATTGCACGTAACACGATTAAAAAATATCGAAATAATTAAGTCATATTTAGGAAACCTTTGACAAAATTCTTTCTTTCTAAAAATGTATACGTGCGGCAACTCAAGGTTTACGTTATAAAATAAACTAAGTACATAAATCGAACTTTATCGTACCAGAATGTTTAATTAAAAACAACGGTACCCATATCGTATGAAATATTATTTGAAATACGGGCTATTCCTCAAATACAACGATCCCCCTCCCCCGTCTCGCAGTAGGCGGTATTGTTTCACGGGAGCGACCGAGACAGGCGAATCCATTATGCCGGGAACGGAGTGACATCTGTAACTTCGCACAAAAGCTTCTGGCGTTTGCGAAAGGCGGGAAAATTCAATCAACGTCACGAAAAACAAACGAACGCCGCGGTTTGTATAAATAATAATTGTCACAAAGTGAGATTATCAACTTTAATTATTGCGTTCATATTTCTGGAAAATGTACAGGCTCTTCCTTCAAAGTGAATCTTTAGAAAGAAGTTTTTTTTAAATAATTAATAAGGAGTAGATCGTATTTCTCTGGCACTGAACAAAATATCTATGGAAGTGCGATCTATACCAATTTGAAAGAAAACCAAAGTCGCCTATTTACATAAGAATTTACGCCCAAGACTGGCAAATGAAATTGATTAAAAAATATATTTGTAATTTCTTCAAAAGATTGGTATTTACTTTGTGGCGTAATTAATAATAATTTGAATTAAAAATTACTTTGTAACGACCAATTTAGTAATAAATACAATTCAACATGTTTCGAAGGCGAATCTTTCCTCATCAGGAATATACAGAATACAAAAAAATAATAATGTCAAGTATATACAAATTATAAACATAAACAAAAATTGATTAAAGTAGGTAAGTAATTAATCAAAAATGTTAATAAAAAAATATTGTAAAACACTGAATAACAAATTTTCATTGGAAATTTAAAAAAAAAATGCTTTTATTATTAATAATAATATGAAAATAAATTCAAGAGATGGCGATTTAAATATATGTATATATATGATTATTAATTATATTTAATTGACCATTAACATTTTTTCTGATTCCCAAAATTTCAAATTTGCCTAATTGTAAAACGGTTGTATTTTTATTTAAATCTTTATTTATATGAAAAGAATGATTGGTTTCCAAAATAAATAAAAGTATGTTGATATGTATGTATTAATAAAGTGGTGATTACAAATTAATTTTTAATTCATTTAAATGTATTTAATTTATAATTTTATTTTAATTATATTTTCTTCTTCCAACGAAGACAATATTAACAAATCACACATGGAATACGAAACAGAAACGATACCTGGCTCCCAGAACCTTAGGTCCCAGATAGACCGAGAGGTCATCGATTCGTGTTACAAATGCGACTGTTTCTTTTTTATATTCTGTGTCTTTCCTGTTTCGTATTTCAATTGGGATTTATTCATATCGTATTAAATGATTAAAAATATATACTTTCTACAATGCAGTTTATAGTCATCAATACGTAAAATTATTCCAATAAAAAATGATGATAGTATTTTGTGGAAAGAATTTCGATATTTGAAAATGTTAGATCAATTTAAAGCGTAGTATAAAAAACGCTTTTCTTTATGCAAAAAGACACGCCTACAATACAATTATTTAGGTTTAACTCTTCAGTGCTCTTTGGGTTCCAGCAAAGAAGTTAGGAAGTTAGAAGTTAGAAGGGGATGGGAAGGGTGCGGAAGGCTTCAAGAAATCTACAGACATCTCCCTGGCAGCGATTTTTTTTTACCTGGTCTGCTTCAAAAGAAACAGTCATCGATTTATTTATTTTGGTAGTAATTTGAGTACTATCTTGAACGTCGGAAATTTCGCTAGATAAAATGTTCACATTGTGTATGAAGTATATAATGTTCCGACGCTCGGCGCGAAAACGAAGTGTTAATTTTGACAACTGATTTTGTTTGAAAAATATTTGTTGTAAAAGGCGTCACAACTTTGATATTTTACATAGATATTGTACTAGACATAATAGTATTCAAACGAACTGTAGGGGGGCAGCTGATCCTGATCGAATTTTGTAATTCTGCGGGCCTTGGCCGTGTGACGATGCTTGATCTGCGTCCAGTGAGAGGCAGTAGTTCGATGGGGGGTCCAGGGAAACGGTGGTCAGAAGGAAAGAAGGCTAGTAGATCGGAAGTTAGAGCGGGCAGTCGAGAGAGAGGGCGTCTGGTCAAGCGGGAGGTTGAAGGCTAACTGGCAATATTTGGTTTTCGCAGGCTACTTAAGATGGTATACAAAGCGCAAACCTACCGTGCTCTACAAATGTTCGACAAGCCCCTCTCCCTCACACCGCCGTACTGCTAAAGTTTTACTCAAGTAATTCGAGAAGTAGCGGGACACACCCCACCACTCGAAAAAAACATTTACAAAGACATCGGGAGTCAGAATCGTTTGCGAACAGCAAAACAATATTTATTATGCGATCCGACTCCCTTAAAATTAGGCATAATAGCAATCTATACACAACAAATGAGAAAACAAAAATGGCCACGTCAAAACCTTCTGGGAGAAGCGATTACGTACGACATAGATGTCTCTAGTGATCACTAGTGTAATAATTCTTAGAGTCACTAATAGATATCACTAGTATATAGGTTCACCTTCTCCGATATTAAAAATGGAAGTAGGAGCTCTCGATGCTCATTTAAATTCACTGAGATTAGAGATTACTAGTTACAGGACACTTGCCTCCAGGCTGTTCTTTCCTCATTCCAATCATGAAGAGTATTATCGTCTTAAATAATAAAGAAAAAGATCTTGTTATGAAGGCGGAGTTTTTATTAAAATCGTAGTCACAAAAACAATCATAGCCCAAACTACAGACAATAAAAACATGGGAGCTGTGCTATGAATCATTATTAGTATAAAACCATGCGCATAACATATCGCAGACACCGTTCACCAATATAACTGCTAAATTATATCTAAACTCATAATGTTCCCTGACTCCACCGCTTTGATAATCCATGTGCAGTTCGGTCATAGTTAGGCGATAGTGAGATCGCTTCCTTGCCATATCTCACTTATTTATTTTATCTATGTCCAAGAAATTAAGTAATAAACAGGAAAGCGAATTATGACCAAATATAATAGTCTCAAGAAAGTAGATTTATTGCATGGCTTGGAAAGAATGATACCTTTAATTTAAAAAATAATAATATACATTGATGTGTTGCGACGTACGTCCATTGAAATAAAATATAAAAAAAATTCTTACCTTACACATCGACGAATTAAACCGAGATGAACTGAATATTATGGTGAACATACCTGAAACACAGAAAAGACAATTTAATGACGTTTAACGGAGCTAATCGCAATACATTTTAATCATCGAAATAAGTATCATTTGAATACATATTTACAGCAGAGAGGGGTGTTAAATAGTACAATACTTGTCGGTTTATAAAATGAAGAAATGATAATAATACCAATTAAGGTGATAAAAATATATACTTGTAGGTACCTCCAAAAGTTTACAGTTTGTAAATTTTGTTTTACTTTCTTTTAAAAACTAACAGTTTACAATAATTATTAGGTATGATAAATATTTGTAAAAAATGAACTAATAATAGGTTTTCATTTAAGTACTTAAATTATTCTATTAAAAAAAAAAGTTACAGGGTTTGCCTATGGGAGTAAGTTGGTAGGAGGGAGGGGAAGGAAAAGGATCTACTCTGTGTGGAGTATTATGTATTGTATGAATGTTATTTATTGAATTTAAGAATTTAACTCAGTGTATGAAGTGCTAAAAATGTGTGAAGCGCGGTGAATAAACGTGTTTTGTTTTGAGTTAGTGTTGCATTGAGGGAGGCTAAGTGTGTACTTTTGTCTATTGGACACTCTTAATTGAATTAGTTCAAGGAAATCTATCACGGAGGCGGCTATTCTTGGTAAAAACAGACCGTCTGCGATATTTCTGAATGCAAGTAAGAAAGGAGATTGTTTACGACGAAAAAAAATGAATATCCCAGAAATATAAAAAACGCCCAAAATTAAAAATATGCACCTACGAACAATTCATCAATTTGTTTATTTTTGTCGATAATTCTGATATAACAAGCTTTATAGCGCATGATGGTAATAGCATTATGGGATGAAAATTATTAAGTACGTTGATTGAGATATTTTAAACCGTTAAAGATGTGCTAATTTCGTGGATTTCATCGTAAATACACAACACTTCTTATTTTATTTATTAACATTATAATAGGATCATTCTTTCGTTTGTTTATCTCTAGTTTTTCCAGTAAATTGTGTCTAAGACCTTTTTTTCTATATGTAAGGCTTTAGGCTCATTGTTGCCAAGCGGAATGTGATTAATCACGTTATTAGGAGATGTTCTGCTTGAATCTAGAGAGAACCTACCCGTCTCTCCGATGTATGAAGCGTTACAGTCGATATTTTAATTCATGTACTCGTATATGCCACTATTATTAAGTTAAGTATTTCTATTTTTTAAGTTTTCAAGCCATAGTATTATTAGTTCTAAAAGCTATATTTTAACCACATTAAAAAAATGTAGCTATTTTCACCAATATTGGATGGAAAATTTACAAATAAACGAATTTATTATTATGTACCTAAATGAAATCTGAACGACATAATTCTGTAAAATAATTTGTAAATTATTTATCAGATAAATTTTTAAATTTTATGATCATGTTTTTTTTTAAATAAAGACAAATATTCTTTGATTATGAATAACCTGACAATATTTGAAAATGTCCTGCTACCATCACAGTAAGCGGAAGATGTTGCTTGTGTCGTAATGGAGGACTTAGGCAGCCGAGGAAATGAATTCACGATGCCTGGGTGAGACCCAATCGCGTTGCCAACTTAGCCACTGACCAGTGTTTGAAAAACGCTATTTTATACGATGAAGTTATCTTACATCAGTACAAGTTGTGTTCCTAAAAATGAATTCATAAAATTGATTTGAATTCGGTCACTCCAAGAGTCGGAAGAGTATTATTTGACGACGTATGAATGTGAATGAAGCAAGGAGTGTGTAGCAAGACAGAGTATGTAGCAGTTCATCTACTCTGCAGGGTAATGGTGTGATGCTTGGTTAGTTTGTTAGCTTAAAACACAAAAATATAATATACTCGTATAACTAATTAATAGTGTTCAGTAATGCTATGACTTTTGCCTATATCTAGGAGCCATTCCTGAAAATGACTGAAAGATTTTTACTCCTAAGGAGTTTTACTTTGAAAGGCTTGGAATAATTATTTTCCTTGCAAGATTTTTTTTAATACAAGAGGATTAAAATTTATGAAATGAACTTATTTTTCTAAGGGTGGAGAGTCATACGTTTTTTTCGTAACCGTTCATTTTATTTTCATCCATCAATTTTTTTTTCCTTTATTGTTTCCCATAGTTTTTAACATAAATTATGTACATTTTTTTACATGCATTGTTGAATTTATAATAATAAAAAAATGCGAAATAAATTAATTTTAATTTCACTTTTCGTACAAAATATTGATTAAAAAAATACGAAAATTTCAACAATAAACTTCACGATTTTCGGGAAGATAAGTTCTTACTTACGAAATAAAAAATAAATAAAAAAAATCCTTCTTTATAAAGGCTCTCCTTGTTCGTTTCAAAGATTTTTTTCACATGGTATTATGATCATTCTGGAAGTAAATTATTACCATATTGTTTTTTCCAAAAAAATTAGAAAACACGATCGAGTGAAGCAATACTTCATCTCAAATGTCAGAATTAAGTAAGAGAATTTACAATTGTATATGAAACACAGCGTATACCATGACAGAGTTGTTTTGCGTTCTAAATACTATGATTGACGCATCGGAAAATTTGGAATATACATTTTTTTAAAGAAATATAAATATTCTCTGATTTTGAGTAGCCTGAAAATATTTGGAATCCTCCTAATACCATCATCATAAGTAGAAGATGTTACTTGTGCAATGATTGAGGACTTTTCCAAGAGAGGAATTGAACCCACGAAGCCTGGGTGGGAACCAGACGCATTTATCAACTCAACCGCTAGGACTAAAAAAGAGTGCCAACTGCTTTCGACCATCTTGATCCAGTGGGACTATGGAATGCTCAATTGGGGTATGTGTTATGGTTAAAAATAGTAAGGATGAAAGGGAGCAGGGAAAGGGGAGGTAAAGATGTATCTGATCATCAAACACAGCTAAAGCTATTTGTATTATAATAGTGGTCTTTCACCAGTGCGATTCTGAGAGTTATGTTAAGAGGAAAGAACTTTTAAATAATAATAAATATAAAGGTCTATTTCACATCTATCTGCCCGGCGCAGTGCAGAACAGTACAGTGTAGGTATGATAAAATTACATTGTCTATGAACACATTCACATTTCAGCGTAAGTAACTGAAAATTATCCGTGCACGCAAGCGGCAGCATCTGCCGAGATTGTCTTCTAGAATATTTGCTGATAGCTGCTAGTGACATCTCCGCCTACGCAGTTATTTTAAACACATCATTGTTAGTACTGCCATCTTTGCATCATTGTCAATTGGCGTCAATAAACACAAGCATTGCTAAAACCAAGAAGAACGACAAAGAAAAAATGATTGAATTGGTCAGGAAGTATAGGTTATAAAATAATAATAAGTATGGGAATGGGATTATAAAATCTTCAAACATATTGTAGAGAATGCTAAAGCTCGGTTGAAAGCTGTATTGTATTGTGAATACTCGCGTCTGTACCGTTCCTGCACTGTACTGTTCTGCACTGCGCGGTGCTAGTAGATGTGAATACATCTCAAGATAAAATACATTCGACATTCTCATGTAAGTATTGTAGCGAAAAGTGATGATGGTTCTCTGGCTCACATATCAGACAATATATTGCCATCCCACCCCCTCTGCCGCTCGCTTTCCTGTCATCGTGTTTGCATTACCCAACACAGGAACATAATACGTAGAATGTGAAAAATGCTAAGTGACTCATCCAGTATCCTTTCAGGCCAGTGGTTGTTTATTCTCTATAAAGAGCGTTTGTGTAGTGAACTCCCCATATGAAAAATAATTAAAAAAGACACACTGGTACAATAATTTAACCAGGATTTAATCAACACACCATTCAAATATCGCGCTGAAAATTCCACCCGCCGGATTAATACCGCCTTGTTTTTTAATCTCTTTTCTTCTTCAAAAATATGCGAGTAAGTGCTAGTAATATGAGATAGAAGAGAAAGTGGTGATGGGAAATATTATACATTAAACTATAACATAACTGATTTTATTAAGTGTTATCGTGTTTAATTCGTTGAACTCTACAATTTTATTTAAATTTATTTAACCGACCTACCCATACGAATGTACGTGATATGGCCGCTATATTATCGCCCGAACGCAACAAGCCGTATCCCGTACGTTCAGGTACAAAAAAACTATACCAGAAACCCACAAAGCATTCGTATACATCAAGTTTGTTATTGCGTCATCTCGTTTAGTATTTAATGTAAAATATTAAACGAAACGTACCAGACAAAATTTGTAACGAAAAAATTCATTTATTATCACTTATTGCGAAATCTAATGAAAAATAAAAAAAGTTTTTTCATTAGATCGACCCAAAGGTCGGGCGGTTAGTACATCAAATTTAATAATGTGATTATTAAGTTCTACAAGATTTTTTTTTTATTATTGTGACAGCTGTTTCGGTGTTCAAAGCCATTTTCAAAATGTGGTTAGACCACTTAACTCTACACTTATCATATTATAGTATTTTCATGACACTTAAACAATACAATCCCTTAAAATAATTCAGGGATTTATATTCATTGCCTTAAAAATCATTCACAATTAGAAAACAATAAAGAAAAACCTGGCGTTATTAAAAGCGGGGATAACATATTTCAACGAAAGTACCTAAAAGAATTAAAAAAATTAGTTATTGTATTTATTTTCAGAGTGAACAGGATTTCATTGAAAAAAATTCATATATCATTTCAAAACCATAAAAATAAAAATTGGATAGAGGTAAGTAAGTCGTCTCAGTTAAAGAGCTGTAGCAATAATAAAATTACTAAAATACTCGCAGAGCTTAATAATCAAATTAAATACTTTTGTTTTAAACTTAGAAACATATTAATATTCGTATGTGCCCACGTAGAAGACCCGGAAACAATTAATAGTTAATAATTAATTTTCCTCAATCAACACTACTAATAATGGCTACCATTCTCCACTGTTATCTCAAGTTAGGGCCTTAAATTTTTTGTCTAAATGATTTTTATCAGGCTTTACGAAATTAAAACTCGAAGATTATCATTCAGATTGTCTAAAAATATGGACTCCACCAAAATCTTCTTCAGACTTTGACTTGAATATTCTTTCGAAGGTATATTTTTGTCATTGCTTCATTCAAGTATTATGTATGTACTATTCTTTTTTATGTTGCTCTTGTTTATTTCTTTTCGTGTATTATGAATTCTGTATAATTGGAAGTCATTAAAGAAGGCAGGAAAACAGATTTTTTTTTCAGTTTTGGGAAAAAAATCTGAACAACTTTCTGTGAGATTAAATAACTACTTAATCTAATAATAAAATTATACACTAGATATCGTGTATCCGGCGTTGTTCGGGTTATGATTTGAATTAAAGTTCTGCGAACAAAGAATTAATGCACTCCATTTTAGTGACAGAGTGAAACGATTTCATTTTTTTACCGCCAGCAGTTCTCCCTTTTTAATGCAGCGCTACGGCACTCTGGCGATAGAATGGTAAACCCAGCGATAATAAACTTCTCGTTTTTATCGACACTCTGGTGAAACGTACGTTCAAATTTACATACAAGAATCTCGTATTTTCCACTGATAGAGAATTATCGAACGTGATAAATACTATCTCATATTAAAATAAAGCATAGGAATAAAGATATTGAAGCAGATGGAACATTCCGAGACTTTTTATGTGATTTTACTGCAGCACTCTAAACCATTGCTTTTGAAGTGAATGATAAACAAAAGGAAAAAAATGAATTAAAAAAATGTATGCATCACAAGTTTCCGCATAGGGGCGAGAAAAAAGATTAGATGGATTTCATTTTCATCATAAATAAGAACGACGCAAGAGGACTTGGACCTTCCGACTTTTAGACAAGTATTTTTTTCTCGCTGCATTTAATAAAAACTTATATTATATTACTATTACTATTTAAGGCGTCTAATATTGTCCCGATAGAGTCACCGCAAAGTTTGTATATACCACGAGCATCACTCGCAGACATACTGAGAATAGTCAAACTTCTCAAAAATTCAAAGTCCCCTGGCATAGACAATATCCGAATGTTTGACATAAAATAGATATTTTGGGTCCTATATTAACCCATCTGATCAACACAATTTTAACACAAGCTGTGATACCAGATGAACTCAAATGTAGTATTATCAGACCTATTTATAAAAATGGGAAACATACTGATATAGGAAACTATAGACCGATTAGTATATTACCCGCTCTAGAAAAGATTCTTGAAAAATACATATCTTTAAAACTAACCAAATACTTGGAGTGCTTTTCTTTAATAGATCCTAATCAATTTGGTTTTCAAAAAAAAAAAAGTACTGAAATGTTACTTCAGGATTTCTCTAACTATATAAATAATGAACTGAATAATAAAAGACATGTTTTGGTACTGTTTATAGACAATTCAAAGGCATTTGATACTATAGACCCGATGAAATTGTTAAATATTTTGGAGGCAATAGGGGTAAGAGGAAATTTTCTTAAACTTTTCAAAAACTTCCTAACCAACCGCCAAATCCAGGTAAAAATATCAGACAAATTTAGTAAAAGAAGAAATGTCAAAACAGGAGTTCCACAAGGGTCAATTTTAGGTCCAACGCTCTATATTATCTTTGTATCACTTATGAACAAAATATTCTCGTTTGTTAAACATTATGTATACGCTGATGATACAGCACTTATAATATCCCATGAAAATTTAGATACTGCAATAAAATTGTTACAGGTAGACTTTATTTCTTTATTAAAATGGTCACATGACTCTGGTCTAATAATCAATGCTAAAAAAACGAAATTGATGCATATAAGATCACCGCATGCAAGGTACAGAGAGGCACCTGTAATCATATCCCATTCATTTAATTGCATTCACAATAATACCAAACAGCCCTGCGCGTGTACAATTATCGAATTAGTCAACCAGTACGTGTATCTAGGTGTTACGGTGGATTGTAATATGAAATGGGACGTACAAATTTCCAACCTCTGTAAGCGACTTCGAGCCATTGTATGAAGACTCCACAAGATAAAATTATACGTGCCTATAAAAACTATGAAACTAATTTATTTGTCTCTAGCAGAATCGACTATAAGGTATGGTATAACTTCTTGGGGACACTCCTGTAAGACCAACATAAAAAATTTACAGCTGATTCAAAACGCCATGGTAAAATTGTTAGTAAGTAAAACAGTTTTTAACCAAAGGCGAGACATTGATATCATGTACAAATCAATTAATGTATTACCTGTTCGTGGTCTTTTGTGGCATAAAATTCTACTGCAACATATATCTGAAAGTCCGTATAAGGCAGTGGTGGATCATGTACACAATACACGTTTCACACAAAATATAGGAATGATAGTGCCAATATTTCAAAATAAATATGGTCAACGAACCCTTGAATACATTGTACCATTATATTTAACAAATTGCCGTACGAATTTAAAAACAATTGTCCTATGATGAAATTCTCACTGATGTTAAAGTGTTGGCTTTTGGAAAGTAACCTTGTGTATTGATGGTAACAAATATGACGGTCTCCATGGTTGTATAGCTCCTAGATATCTGGTGTACTTACTGTTTTATATATATATACTACTATTATATTTAAGTCTATCCTCATTGTAACCAACCTGTACTGCTGTTTTATGTATATATGTATATATCTTTTAAATTTTTATTTCTTAATTTATTTAATACTTACAGATGCTTTGATATTTCTGATATTTACGTAATAGTTATATTTTTGTAATATGAATGTTTTTATAATATTGATATTTTTAAAAGTATTGATGTTTTTATAATATTGATATTTTTATAATATTGATACTTTTATAATATTGGTACTTTTATAATTTTGATATTTTTTATGATATTGACATTTTTATAATATTATTTAAATCGGTGTCATAAGATTGGACTCTAGTATCTCAATAACAAATCTGTAATGCTTTTACCATTATTTTTTCTCTTTAATTTTTTTTTTCTCAACTTATGTACAGCACAAGATGCATGCGCCTAAATATAATAATTTTTGCCCTACATTTGTATGATGATTGTAATTTATTGTTGTATTATATTATATTGTTGAAATAAACTCCTGCTGACAAGCTACTTGCAGTGGCTTAGCGGGTATAAGTTCCCACTGTATATAATTAATATTATACAATATTATAAAAAAAAAAAAAAAAAAAAAAAAAAAAAAAAAAAAAAAAAAAAAAAAAAAAAAAAAAAAAACTGAAGACAACCTAACTTATTTTACTTACTATAAGCTACGTTTTGTTTTTTTTTTCACGGATGAGAAACGTCAATGTCAAATATATGAAACCAACAAGGTGCTTTCATGGAATTATCAAAAGCCTTTTAAAACAAATGATATCAATTCATAATAAATACAACAATAACTAATCTTTGTCAATTTTACATTGGAAGTTTTTGACTTTGATGTCACTTTATTGTCTTGTGATAATTTAATGTACGGACACTATTTTATTGTTGGCTGACACCTCCATAAACAATTTGGTATAAAAATGCTTGGAAATAGGCAAATAGAACGAATACTTAACACAACACTTGGCTGATCGGTAATTCAGATTGATCATTCGAAAAGTTGGGAAGAACGGCCGTAAGTTCATAATAAGAGCTCATTAATTTCAACTTTGTATTTCAGTAATCCTGATATGAAAATACCCACAGAACAATATGTCTTACCAAGGCTATGACGACTCTGAATGGATGAGTTAAGAGGTAAAGTTGGTACGATATAGTTCTTCTTAAAATGGAACTATTCTTGTATTTCTACTGGATTCTCTGAAAATTATCATTTCTTACAGGTTTGGAGTGTCAAATTGTTCATGTATTATTTTGATATTTCTCATGAATGTTTTACTTGAACACATTTCCTCTCCCAATATCCTGACATTTCGCATCAATAAATAATAACAGTTCTTCTCTATATTGTATTTATACCTGGCTATTTCAAGGAGTAATTAAAATTAAATAGTAATGAAAAGTAAATTAATTAATCATTTGTCTATACTTGACATTATTATTTTTTAGTATTCTATATATTCCTGATGATACAAACATCGCTTTCGAAATATGTTGATTTATAAACATTAATAAAGTGGTGAAGACAAAGTAATTTTTAATTCATTTATTAATAATGACACCATAGAGTTAATACCAATCTTTTGAAGAAATTATACTAAATTAATTGACTCAGCTGATAATATTGGTATACCGATCACGATAAAATAAAACAAAAAATTAATAATAAAAATGAGCACAGAAGTGACTCATTAGGTGATTATTTCCATACAGATTCCTATAGTCGCCATAGTTCATACTACATAGCTGAACCGTGGAGGTGAATTGTTTAGTAGTTGACAGAACGCACTGAGGATGGAACGTGTTACATCATGTTTGGCGCTTTTCCTGATCAGTCTAACGATGTCGGCAAATGCCGGCAAGCATTTTGTATCTAGTTATATAGTTATGTATGCTATATGTAAATACTATGGTTGTTGAAATTGAATTCCGAATTTTACAAGTAATTTCCTTTTTATTTTTATTTTCATTACGATATATTTTTTTAAGGAATTATCTTCCCGTACACAAGATGGTATCTAATCGACGCTACGTAGCTTGTTTAATATTTTTCTTCGTAAGCTTACACAATACCCGTCTTAAATTTTATCTTTTCCGATAATTTTTTTTTTTTTTAAATGGTTGATTAATAATTAAATAATTAAAAATGTGATTTGTTTACACCACTTTTATAAAAATAAATAAATATCTCTACATGTTTCCACAGCAATGCTGTCATCCACATGTATGAATACAAATTAATAAATATTATTGATAAATATTATTAATAAATATTAATAATAAATGTTAATAAATAAAAAAATAACATTAATAAATACAATATTTATTTTTATAATTACTACAATATTTATTTTTATAATTACTAAATAATATAATTATTGTTTATCGTAAATAAACGTTAAAATTTTATTATCCTTTCAGATTCAGAAACGAACCGGGTTCGACCAAAATTCAGAAAACACGGTCTTACTAACGGAACGATGACTGCTAAGCAATACGAGCAGGCACCACAGACCGATCGGTTTTCTTCACTTTTGGGACCTGTGCGGACTGCCAAATACATTAACGTCGACAGAAATTTATTCCTGGCCAGGGGACAGTAGGCACCCGATGCCGACTTTTTATTCGGAAGTTGGAGTACAGCAACGTACTTTTACGTGAACGCCGCACCCCAGTGGCAGGTGATAAACGCGGGAAACTGGTTAATGGTTGAAAACAACGCAAGAAATATCGCAGATTTGAGTAAAGAAGATCTGTTGATTATCACTGGAACGCACAGAGTTTTGAAGCTGCAAAGTGATATTGGCTGGTTGGTGGAAATCTTCCTCTTTGATGAAAAAAAGCTGGCTGTACCAAGATGGTTATGGAAGATAGTGTATTCTCCTCTAACTCAGCAAGGAATTGCTTTTGTGACTTTGAACAATCCTCACAATACTTACATAAACCCAGGTGACCTTCTTTGCCCTGATATTTGCGCAACTAGCGGGTGGTCTAGGCGAGAGTTTGGCGAGTTTGCTAAAGGGTACACATATTGCTGCAATGTAAATGCTCTCTTTGAATCAGTAGAAACATTGAGTCAACTTAATATACATGTAACTGGAATCTTAACTGGTCCATATTGAACGGACTACACCTAATTCACTTTTTATTACGTACGTCCATAATGTATTATAATTTAAAAGGATATAAAATATCTAGCAGAAGTATGTTTCATTATTTTTTTTACCTTTTAAAAACATAATTCATTTTTACACCTCTAAACGAAACATATTTAAAGGTGTTATTTCTGCTCTACCAGATTGCCAAATCATTCGCAACCGTTTATGTAAATTTACGTAGTTTTCAAAGATGTTTAAATACCAATAGAGCTGCATAATATCGGTCACCTGGTGTGATAGAAATGTTAAGAAAAATTTGCCGATTTTAACAAAATCTTATTTTTGTGAAATCAAAAATGCTGTAACTTTCCGCTTACATAGTAGTGGTGTTCAAAATAATGGTATGCTTAAACAAGGTTACTTCTTTTGACTAAATTGATTATAATATTCTCGTTTATACTGAAGACTTATTGGGCCCGCCACACTTTCCATGAAAGTACGTAACATTTTTTTATTACCACTCAAAAAATATTATACTCATAATAATTGGATAATTTGTATAGAGCTTTATCCTTCTTCTTATTGGAGTAATTTTGATTATTTTACTACTTATTTTTTTCTGGAGCATAAGTTTATATGATTGTTAAAAGATATCTGTCAAGTCAATGGTAAAATTGCTTTCCTTAACTCTTTCTGAAAAAATTGTTTTAAAGAATGTAAAGGAACATTCATAATACGTAACTCAATCTTATTAATATTATTCAATAATATTTATTTTTTTTAGTACTTAATTTTAAACGCTTTTTTCCCCATAGCAGCAACCAGTACCTATCAAACACATGTACTCGTGCATAATTGTTTACTCTATAATATTTGTTTTTCTTATCTCTTAATAAATACGTTCAATCTCTTTATACTTAATTATTATACTTATTTCTAGATATATTACATTACGTGGTAAGTCAATACTAGCTTTTTATCTTCAATTTTTATATAATGGCACTTAGTATGAACTAAACTTGTCAATTTGACTGTCCTAAAACGGGATTGGTTCCTAGTTGGGTAGTCAAAGGTTTCTTTCATTTTATTGTTTAATAATTTGTGTGCTTCAAATAAATAAATAAAATCAATAAATTTATTATTTTCGGTGTACCACTCCATGTCCGATAAAGGCATTACCAAATAATTTATTTGAAATGCAGCATACCTTTTATCTCCAATTAAACATTGAACCTCTAACCAGATAGAGCATTCGTCGTTGGTATCGCTAATTTGAGTAAACTGGATATCTCTGTGAAGAAAAAAGCCCCGGCCGAGCGCGTTTGTTAGAGCACACCATCATTTTTTAATAACTCTGTTTACTAAGCATCATGATGCTCACGCCTTGTTTAAACGTAAGCTTCTTCTTCCAGAGAAGAGAACCATATAAATAAAAAAATAAAAAATAGAAAACACATTTTGATAGAAAGCAGTCACTTTGTGGTTAGACATATTTAATAAAAATAAAACAATAACTTTGTTTATAACCACGAGAATTTTAACATAAGCATCTTCAGGGTACAAAAATTAAACACTTTAAGCTCCTTTAATTTTTGTAATTATTTTCAAGAAACATCATTATACTCTGTTAACTGATAAACTGATTATTTAAAAATAATTAGGAATCAAAATTGGAGAGAGCAACACCTAAATTGTCGGTTAGCCCATCGTTAGTCACATTTTCATGTGAATGAGTGGTTACATTGAGATCGTTTTACTGTTCTCCCGACATTTATAGCGTAATAAGTTCTATGCTACTTGTGCAGAGAAATACTGATAATAAAACGTAAAGAAATTCTTTGGTCAGATGAAACTATAAAATTAATAGAAGATTATATGAAAGATCGAAAACAAGTAACAAAAATGAATAATCACTTTTCAAAACTAATGAAGAATAATTTAGGAGCACCGCAGGGATCAACCCTCGGGCCTCTAGTGTTCACACTTTATATTAATGACATGGTAAAAATATTTTCAATATGCAAAGTTCGACTCTTTGGTACGTTCATATACATTTTTGGATATAATTACTGAGAATTAATTAATACTTTAAACAGTGAACTGAAAAATGTATCAAAATGGCTAAAAATTAATTAACTTAGTATGAAAACAAAAAGATACGAAAGGTTTGATCATTGGTCATACGAACACATGCAGTGAAAGCAAAATCTATATTGGTGGTGAAATTATTGAAAATTTTAGAGATATGGCATACTTAGGACCCTTAGGAGTCATAATAGAAGAGAATTTATTTGACGATGTATGAAGATGAATGAAGCAAGAAATGTATGCCAAGATTAAGTTGTTTACAGTGGTAGCCATAAAATAAGGACAAGAATTTATGAGAATGTTCGTAATTGTCAAAGTAAGGTATGAGAATGATGAAAATTACTAAATTTAACTAGGTCTCGATAGTTCAAATGCTAGAAGCACTTATAGGGATAAGAATAGATGATCTGATTAAAAGTTTGCATGCTTAAATTTGTCAACAATACACTTGATGAGTGTGAAAAGTCAATATGGATTTCCTTCAGAAAATAGTGTAATTGACTATTCAGGGGACTTTATTCAGTTGTACAACTGTTTCTTTATATAACAGGAAGTAAACGAGAATGTTGCACTAAATAATCAATGAAAGGTAAATGGTTCCTGCGTTAGTGTTGGTGCATTTGCACTTGCAGCTAAAGTGGAATATTTTTTTGGGCATTGTTAACACTATTGCTACTACATTCGAACTGTTATTTTTAAAAATTAAAATTAAAATTTTATATTGGAAAACCGTGAAAATAAATTGGTAGATAATATTAATAATTATTATTTGTATATGAATTAAAAAATAATTTGTATTCACCACTTTATTAATATACACATATCAATATGTCTTGAAAGCGATGCTTTCTTCATCGGGAATATATAGAATACTAAAAATTAATAATGTCACGTATAGGCAAATGATAAACATAGAACACAATAATGTAAGAAAAGACAAATTATAAAAATAAACAAAAATTGATTAATGTAGGTAAGTAATTAATCAAGAATGTTAATAAAACATTATTATAAAAACATTGAATAACAAATTTACATTAGAAATTAAAAAAATAAATTGTTTTTGTTATTAGTATTAATATGAAAATAAATTAAAGAGATATCTATTTAAAAATACATTTGATTATTAATTATGTTTATTTCACTATTAACGCTTTCTCCGATTTCTAAAATTTAAAATGTGTCTAATTGTAAACCGGTTTTATTTGTATGTAAAAATTTTAACCTTTCTTTATATCATAAAATGTTTGGTTTCTAAAATATTATTGGCAAATTCGGAATAGTTGTTATTATTTAAACACCTTAGGTGTTCCTTAACTATAATACTGGATTTTCTAGAAGTCTTTCCTATGTAAAAATAGTTGCAATCATTACAAATTTATTTATTTAAATATTTTATTTACATTATTATTTGATTAAGTCTATAGCGCCGTTTTCGTGGAAAAATCACCTCATGGTCACTTTACAATAAAACTATTTAACCTCTTACTTCGACTTTTAACAAATAACTTATGCTAAGATTTATTACTAGTGGCTAATACCTAAGATTTATTTTTAATGTATTCCAACGAAGACTAGCTTGCAACTAACTATTGAAACTTATAACCGGCGACTTATATCTATTACATATCACTTATACTCGTACATATTTGTGGCTTACTTAGTCAATTCGCACGACTGCTATATGACTTACAATTATGGTTTAAAACAAGAGACCTATGAATTATATACGTATTTACACCGACAAATATATGCTGTGATTATCGTCCGTGTTGTCAGTGGTAAAGCATAAAAAAAGTTGAAATAGTGTAAAAATATGAAAATAGCATCAATGGAGAAAAGAAGTAAAAAATGAATAATGTAAATTGTTTGAATTTGAGTTTATTGTTTATTGAGTAAATGCAATATGTGTGGGGTCACGATTGAATTGCTCATTTCTCTGGCCTTTCACCTTCTGTTTTCGATGTTAACGTAAGAATAATGATCTCAATGTGATTCCGTGGAAACATCCCCCAAAAGCAAAATTTGTAAAAAACTGTTATTCTTATTTCAAAACCGAAAGCCGAAGACGAAACGGTCCATAGGGCCGAAGATAGGAGTAATCTAATCTCGGAAATCCAATAAGGCACCGATTTGTCTCATTTTATGGGTTTTGTTCTCAGAATGAAGGCCTTAATGGGAGATTCTATGTAAAAATCTGACATAATCGGCATTAGTTTTCAATTTGAAAGGCGGGTATGGGTACCACCGCCCCGGGAACCATTTATTGAATGACTAACACCTCTGCCATACATCTTCCCAAGTGGTTCGCTACATTTGGTGACTTAGCAGGGGTGCCCGGGTTCATAGGGTAAAGTTTGTCTATGTCCTGGCGGTGGGTGCCTTGGGATCGGGAGAGGCTGGTTGAGGGAGATATTTTACAACCGACTACCGTTATTCAGGCCACTCGATAGTACAGGGGCCCCAACCCCAGGCTCACGACTGAGGATGAGCTGCCCCATCAACGAGTATAAAAACCCGGTGGCTGTTGTTGTGTCGCTTCGTGGCCGGAAGGGATCCAGCAGTAGCGTTTGGTGTACATTGGGCGCCCTTCACAGTCGGACTCTCCTAGCCAATCACCTTGAACCACAGTGGGTAGGATGGATTTATACGTCTGTCACTCCTGGATACCCCAACCCCCAGCATCCCACCCACCCTTTATACCTACTCCTTCCCTTGCATTCCTTTCCCCCAAAAACCTTCAACAACAATGTAAAATCATGTTGCCAGAAAATATAGATAGCAGTATCATTACAACGGCGAGAAGTAGGGGTCTCCGGTGCAGGGCAAACATTTTGGTGCAGTTTACCAGCACAATTTTTTTAAATTTATTATGTCCACCGCCACCCTTAATCCCCAAGCCCAAATCTTCCATTCCTCTCCGAAACACAAATGGCTGAGCCTCCTGATGCTTCCTAACTGGGCTGCCCGGGCTTCACCCTCGTAGACAAGTTCAGACCAAAAGGTGTTCGTTTGTATGGATGAGCTGACCTTATCTGCGTGCGACTGTTGAGTCTAGAAAACTCCAGATTCGACGTAATACGAGTGCGCGTCAGTCTTACTAGTACAGTAAGATTTTACACATGCTTATACCGCTCACCAAACCTCAACGAATCAGGCACATTCGAGCTATTTAAATATTTGATTAAAGCTATTGATAATCTTCAATTTTTTATAACTTTTTGAAGTTTGTAAACCTCATTGCAATATTTAATCATTGAAGAAGATAATATTAACACATCCCAAATGAAACACGAATCCGAAAAAAACAACAGAAAATAAAAAGATTTCAGTGGAATCAGTTGGTTAAGCAGTTGTCCCGGATAGGCAGAGGTCCTGGGTTCGAGTCCCAGATGCGACTGAAATCTTTTAATTTTCTGTTGTTTTTTCGGATTCGTGTTTCATTTGGGATGTGTTAATATTATCTTCTTCAATGATATTGATTATCTCTTACCCCGCTACCTTTCGGCCGAGTATGTTCCTCTGCGGGACTTCAATGTTCATAATGAAGCGTAGTTGAAGTTCCTATGTTTAACGGACTCGGCTGACCGACGGGTGGAATTCTTTGCCCTTTGCCACGGTTTGGAGCAACTGGTCCAGGAACCTACAAGGATTCTTGATATCCAGACTCACCGCTCCAATCTGTTAGACCTATTTTTAACTACCGAGCTATATTGTCACAGTGCCTTTAGGATCGTCTGACCACTGCCTGGTGACGACATCAATCCCCATTATCTTCAGATCGCCAATCGAGAGGCTGAAAAGAAAAGTGTGGCACTATAGGTCAGCAGATTGGTTCGGTCTGCGGGCGCACTTTAATGCTTTCCCATTGTCAGCTGTCTATTTTCAGACTTCCTGATCCTTCCAGATGTGCCCAGGAAATTGTTGAAGTCATCACATCTGCGATGGATGGCTTCATTCAATCAACCGTTAAGCAAACTGGTGAAGGCTCAAAGCCGTAGGTCAGTTGGCAATGCTACGAAGCAGTTTGATGAAAAAACGCGGCTTACGGAGCCTACAATACATCGGTTACGTCGAAAAAGAGATCATCAGCATATAATAAATCGGCTATAAAATCGGTCAAAGGAGAAATTTCTGAAAAATCGCTATAATTTTCATAGTAAAAATGTAACTTGGGGAGACAAGATTGGATTTGTTTGTTTTTGTTTTGTAGCTTTATTTAGATGTAAGCAAATTTTCATACATCTAGTAATAAAAAAACATATAAGATACATAATAAAATAAAAAGAGTCATAAAATTATAACGGAAAGAATACAGTTAATAAAAAAAAAAGAAATACAGTTACCCCAGTTCATACAGTTAATACAAAAAGAAATACAAGTCATAAATTTTTCTTTATGTATATAGCACATGTTTTACGGAAAGTGCCAAGACTTGAGGCTTCCTTTATGGAGTTTGGTAGGTTATTATAAAGTTTTTGCCCTTTATAAAACACGCTGTTCTGTGTACACGTAAGTTTTGTTTTGGGAAGCCTGAAGTCTTGGCAACTCCTCGTAGGATAATGGTGAATATTTTCATGATACATAATATTAGTTTGCAGATATTTAGGGAGCATGTTATTTTTAAGTTTGTACATCATTGTTAATGTATTATATATTATATGTTGTTTAGTTGTCATCATATTTAAGTTTTGTAACATAGTTTTAACTCTAGTAAAGATATTACATTTCAGAATCATCCTCATTCCCATTGGATTGCTCCAATTTCCGGCCCTATGACACCGATTGGACTTGTTTTGTCGATTGTCTTCCATGAAAATGGATGTATCCCTAAAAGAGTAAATTCTTGGAAGAAATAGACGATTTTATCACAAAACTCACTTATGATGGATTTTTTCAGCAAATCAAATTTAAACCATAATTCTCATCACGAAACTGAAAAATGCGTTAGTTTGGTGACGTAGACCCGAAAAAATGAGCAATTTAATCTCGACTTGATTTTAGATTCATAATAATCACCCATTGCACTTCTAGCAATAATAATTATGCCCGTTTACAAGAAATTGTTTATTATGTATTCGGTTAGTCAATAATAATATTAATTGCAATAATCTGATCTTCGATTAACGGTGATCATTGTCTCTAGTTTGGAAACGTTATCAATTTTAAATTATGTGGTTGCGATATAGTTTGTCAGTTTCGCAGTTTTATCGGTAAAGCACAATAATTGAGCGCTTACCGGTTACCATGGTATTATTATGAATTTGTAATCTGTCGCTTGTGTCAGATTAAAAATTACGAGTTATCGATCTTTAAAATAATTAACTTTTGTCTTTTAAATTGCACCATTTTTTTCATCGTTACAATATTGTAAACACACCTGTTTACTTAATGGTTATTTGAATCGGTTGTTAATATTTCGTAGAGATTGCGATACTTTTCAGTAGTTTGTGTATGTAGAGGTACCATAGCAAATCATATTTTTTATGCACGTATTCTACAATAATAATAATACTAATGTGATGATTTGTACAGCGCCGTTCTTGTGAAAAATCCCTTCGAGGGAATTATCCTTTCCAACCTTTACCTTCTTCTTCTGTTTCATACATAACTTAGAAGCATTTAATTTTAAAATGAAAAAAAATCGTAATTTTAGATTTAGAAAATTATTTGCGGGTTTAGCGTATTTTTTTTTTAATTATCGTATTTGCTATGTAAATATGATTACGTAAGTAAATATATAGAAACAAAATTTTTTAAAAAGGAACGTTTTTACGGGTCGATATTTTAAATTATCTTCGGCAAATTTGTGTTGCAACGTAAAATGGTCGTTTTTAATTTAATTTATATTCCACCATAAGGCTTATTTTAATATATTTTTATTTATTTTATATTTCATTATATTTTCAAAGCAAACGGGGTATAACCCCAAATAATTGTTAAAGATGCCTCTAAAATCGCGACAAATCAATTCCTTTAATGGCCTAAATTTCATAATGTTAAAAAAAAATACTTCTAATCCGTACTAGATATTTACTATACTGTTTGATGAAAAAAAAATATCATTAGGTTTAGGTGAGTATTTTGGCCTCAAATCCAAAATTCAGTTCTCTATGAAACAGGCCGCGCAGCCCTTCCTCTTAAGACCACTGAATAGAAAACCAAATTATTATTTTTTATTTATTTATTACATTACGTAGATACATTTGACTCTAAAGCAAATTACACAATAGAAAGTAAATTCTGTTGTATAATAACTAATAATAATTGAGAATATTTAAACAACTGAATTTAATTCATATTTGTACAAGTGCTGTATGTCTTTTCAAGTCGATATTATTTCCTAGCTATGCAGATTGCCTGTTCTGAAGGACCAAGTGCTCCAGTTATACGTGGTGTATTATTCTATAATTATTATTTTCTTTAATCTATGTACTAAGTGTGTTATCAATAGGAATGAATCATTTAAACTAACATTATTTTACAATTTTGTAGACTCCCTCTACCCAAACCAATTAATTATGAATTTGGTTATTGTTTCCATTTAAACATAAAAGCATTGTTTTAAATTTTGAGTAATACAGAAAGGAATGAACTGCGAAAAGAAGCAAAAAGATTTTTTTAAAGAGTATTTAAACAGAGTCACGCTATTTTGTTGATATCTGTTTCAGAGAAAACTCGAATAACGTGACAACACTGACAACCATCACTTTTCCTCATAAATTTTTTACAGTTTTTTGTCGAGAGATATTGATATTTTTTTAAGCCTTCAGCACCCTGGCTTTCTTTATTAATAATTTGTTAAAAAGCGCTCATAGATTCATCAAAACTTCATAGAAGGATTCCGATATTTGATCTATTTCACCCGAAGTAAGATCAAATTTAGCTTACTGGCACTCAGACATTCCTAAAACATACTTATTTCGTAATTTCTTCAAATGTTTGGTAACTTTGCGGCGTCATTATTAATTAAATAATTAAAAATATACACTGTTTACATCACATTTATAAAAATAAACAAATGTCACTACATATTTCGACAGCAATGCTGGCATCCTCAGGAATATATGAATACTAAAAAGATATTTATTTATTTTTTTGTAAAAGTGGTGTAAAAAAGTACATTTTTAATTATTTAATACGTATTTCGGTTTGTCTCTTCAGTGAATTTTGTCAAAAAATACATTATCAAAAATTTCGGTCCTCTATTGTCTGTGTCTGTGCTCCAGGCAGTTGGAATTTTCAAAAACGCAGATTACTACTGATAAATACAACTTTGGCTAAGTAGGCAACCATACATTCAATAGTGCATCTCAATCCCTAAATTAAAATTAATTTGCATTCAAAATGATTCTATTAATTATAATTTAAAAAAAAAAACAGTTACGATTCAATTAAGAGAAATTTCAACCCACAAACATACTTAATAATATATTAATTTACTAGCGCAAAAAATCCTTATTTTTATTACGTAACGTAATGCACGCTAATATTATGAGATCACTTCCGATTTTATAGAGCACTTGAATTATGCATGTTTATAAAACTAGAACGTAAGAAAATAATAGTAATAATTATTATTTTATGCCACCGTTGAGTATTGCCTCGCGAATGGGTGCCGTAATCAATCGAATATTTTGCTTTCCAAAACTTAAATCGATTAATCGGCATACGTGAAGAATTGCGCGCAGTTTCAAAATGGGTGAGTCCAAGTTTTTTATTGCCGGGCTGATAGGACGGTGTTTTTACTCATATGTCGACAATTTTGTAAAGCTTATCTCAAGTAAGCCAGATTGTTTATTATAGATTTTGAACTATATTATTTTTAACCAGGAGCTTTTACATATCGATGAATGGTTGATGGGTACATGGAACCAACATAACTGCTTTGGAAATTTTATTTAACATTATGTATTTTAAAACTAAGAAGGTGATCTCCAATAATTTCCCATTGAATAACTTAATAATGAACCGCATTCCTCGAAAGAAACAGCGTTTCCCGAGAGAAAATAAAATCTTATTATATCTAGTTAGGAGGACTATGAAAAAAAGTCTATTTGTTTTTTTAACAATCTTCCTTCAAATCTTAAAATTATAGAACATATCCATAAAATCTAAATAAATTTTAAAAATTACCTCACACTACCGTAACAGTATTTTATTTGTCATTATTATTAGATGTTTTGTCTTTTTATTTTTCCACAAACCTTGCGTTTATTTTCTTTTCTTTTTTTTAAATCTATTACTATTTTTTAAATTAGTAATTTTGCACGACTAATTCGTATTTTCCTGCTGTACAATGGTTTATGTTATGATCTTATTATTTAAGCAAAAATCCTTCATCAAACACAAGAACCTTGTTTCTTTATTGTAAGGAACAGCTATATTATGTTTTGTTGTTACACTATATGAATCACGTTGTATTTATATGCTTATTTAAAAGAAAATCATATTAAATAAAAAAATAAAAGTAAATAAATTAATGAAAAATTGAATTTTATTATATTTACACCTTACGTTACTTCTGAAAATATCAAAATTATAATAATAATTGGACCATTTCTATAGCGCCGCTTTTGTGAGAAATCACCTCATGGGCGCTGTGGAAATTAATTGAAAAAAATGTATTCTAGTCGATAAAATGTCTTAAAAGGAAGATATACGGAATAGTAACAGGTACACATTAATGATACAATATGTTATTAGTAATCATCAAATAAAATTGCGCTATTCGTCGAAATAATGTACATAACATAACACTTGTGTACCCATTTTTTTTTTCTTTGCTAATCTTCTTTTCAGTTGTTCTAAACGTCATCTGCATGAAGACATTTGTATTTGAACTCCTATGGATTTATATCCGCGACCTCTGAATACAGAGAAAAGAGGCTTAGGTACCTACCCTTCTCGCATAAAGATAGTCAGTCGTAGGTTCTTAATTATTCCCGTGCAACGTTTAAAATGACAAATATAATCTGAATAGCTGATAAACAAATAAAATCTTGCTTTCGTACAGAAAGCGATATTTTTTTAATCATTTCAGGAAAAAACTCGTTTTTTTTTCTTAAAACTAACATTATTATTATTTTCTTTTACATGCAGCCAGACAAAAATAGCAAAAGTTTCACCATTGGATATATTTTCCGAAGCCGCAGAGCAATCCAGAACCGAAGTGGTAGATCCAAAACACTACATCCCCGACGCACCAGTGACATCTGTCGTCCGCGAGAAAACACAAAATTATCTTCTTTCTTCAACAGCCAAGAAGGCTCGTACATCCAGGGTCCGAACCCCTTAAAACACAGTAAAGTGACTGAATTGTAAAGCACCATCTTTCGGTGGATTCAAGAATTCGGTTTTTTGGATAAACGTTTTGTTGAAGCAACAATCCGCATCTGCTAGAGTTGCTAACTAGAATGGAATTTTGGATTCAGGAAACTTCGAAGTGTTGTCAGGTGGCACTTTCTTTGGCGAAACTAGCGACAAAGAATCCGATTTCCATGGCTGTTCATGGAAAAAACGGGCATGGAAGACCTTCGTTCTCCTTTGTAAATTCAATCAGGCCTAGTCATACCACGAGCGATTTGCTTTATCATATTAGAATTATTTGCAAAAAAACAGTAAAATCACTATAAATTACAACGGTTTTGTATTCCTTTAAAATCAAGTTTACATTTACTTAATTATTTTTTGAAGCACTTACAGAGTGTTAACAATTATTATATATAAAAAATTACTTTGGGGGACCAAAACAGGTATCAACACTACAGTTAAATGTTCACAGAATGCGTAAGTTAAGGTTTAGTTATTGCTAGATGGAGATGCATATTATGAATATTAAAGTGAAATAACAAAAGAAATAAAATAAATAAAACATAATATGTACGGAGAACGATAAAAAAATAAGAGATAAATATCATTCAAAGGCTGATACTATGATTAGTTTAACACTACTATTTATTTAGCTTGATATTGTAGATTGTTGATAAAAATCGTATACGTGTGTTTTTTAAAGATGCGAGGCTGTTTATAAAGATGCCTATATCACCGCATTATATAACATTGTAAGATCTACACATTCGATGTATTGCATTGGATTGAAACAGACAATTTTATTATTTTGAAATAATTTAAGGCTCTGCGAAACATAATTCCTATGGAAATATTACAAATATCCCTTAAAAACTGGAGGTTTTATGTACTAAAAAAATATTTTATTTTTGAAGATAATCTCTAATCAGTCAACGGACTGAAATGTAATTATATGAAATTCCCTCCATAGAAAAAAATCGTTAACTATACTCCGAAAATTAAAAAAAAAGGGGTCGTTCTGTTATTTAACATGTTATAAGTTTGAAAAAATCATATTTTTTCTTTAAATGCTACTTAAGATTGTTTTGAGATTTTTGATCTATCTTAAATACGTCGTGTTTTATTAATATTTTTTGAATTGTCACTTACACCCATTTATTCTAAACGGTATTTACACTGGCGCGCTCTTTTTATCTTTCGAATGATCATATCTGCCTTTCAACGGCGGTCAGTAGGGATTCAGAGCAGATGCTAGACAGACCTCTTGCCTAAATCTAAATTCTCGAAGATTAAGGGCGAGAGGGACGTCGGAGAGTTATTATTTATTAATTCAAAATAATGATAGTATTATTACGTCATACGGTAAACATAATATTTTTAAATAGAAAAATATTTTATAAATTTACATAGGCTTAGTATTTATCAAAATCTAATCAGAAATATTACTTTTTCCCACCGTCCCATTGTACGTTTTACAAAATATTTAAAATACGAATATGATTTATACAGTGGAGAAAAGTATTTTTAATCCTTTATCGTTGGGTTATTGTAAATAAACATACCCAAAGATTTGTAATCTGCATTACAAAAAAAAACATTATATTTACGTAGTGTTCATAAAAAAATTAAACCACACACTGTTCTTTTTTTTAATTTATCTTATCGACAAGTTACAGAAAAACCTTCGCTGCATTTTTTAAGGATATTCAACTTATTAAATGTTTTTGTAAAACATGCGTAGAACTGTCAGAAATGTGTAATATTTCTGATTATATTTTTATAAATGCTAAGCCCATGCAAATAATAAACGTAATAAATATTTTTCTCTTTAAAAACACCATGTTTATCGTATTACACAATAATATTATCATTATTTTGAATTTATAAATATTAACTCTCCGACGTCCCGCTTCCCGTTAATGCGGGGCCTTAAGACTCCTTAAATAACGTCTATTAGGAACTTCGATTAGATTTTTTCTTAGACAATGAGTGATTTCAAGTTTGCCGTGAATAATTTTCTATTAACGCGTTAAATCAGCAGAAAACAAAGTATTGACGTCGTTCCTCGTAATATTGGAGAATGGCATAATTCACATACGAGTATAAAGGATAATAAGACTCTTAGCACTCTTTTTGTACAGATTCAATAGTTTTTGCATATTTAATATAATGTGAGTGTCATATTATAACACTTCCATATTCCAATTTACTCCCAACTAATGTGCAGAAGGTTACAGTGGATTGGAGGTTTTTGAATGTCTTTGATATTCTATTCATGAATCCCAACATTTACAATAGTTTACTCTTAACATCATTAATGTGTGCATGACACATTCCACAATTCCTAGATCTCTTGTAATAGTAACTATTTTCAAATTAAAATTATTACTTTAATATGCATAATTCTTTCTGTTAGTTGCCACTGCGACTTAATTTTTTTGATTTTTTTTATCGACTTAAATAAACAAGTGAAATATAAAATAATGTGAATGTATAAAAATGTTTACAGAATAAAGCTGAAGATACTAAATGGTACAGATATTTGTTATGATATTTTGTAAATTATTTGATATTTTTGAGTTTTTCTTAGTCCTCCTTACAGGGTCATATGCTGAGGTGGACTAGAGTTATTTATGTTGATGTTTTGTAATTAGGTGAGTCTTCTATGTCGTTTTTAGTGTTGTTTTTAATGTTGCTTCATTGACCTCTTTCAGCCAGACTTCTATTCTTAACTTGTACTCACTGAAAGTGTTTTTTTTTTTTTTATATTTGTGGGTAGAATTCTGTGGAGTTTTGCCGCAAAATAGTGTAGTTTCTTTGTCCGAAAGCATTTTTATAACATATAACGTTAATACCTTATTTTCATTAGATTTACCGCCTAGAGGAGGGTTCCGTTTTTCTGAAAATAATTTGCAGTTCATTTTTGCGTATATTTGTAGTACATTTGGTACGTCAAAACTTTCGAAGATTTCTATCAAAGGCATTGCATTTACATCAAATATTGGGTATCTTGCTGACCTTATTCTTGCTCATTTGATGTGAATTTATCCAACCACGTGGTGATTTTTTTGTTTCGGTTATAGTGGTATCATTCAGGTTTGTGGTAACTTTTGAATCTTTCAGACTTTGGGGTGTTGCCTTCTGTTGATTTTCAATGACATTGGTACAATTAAGAGGAACGGCTGCGTTGCCTGTTTCATACATAACTTTCTTTTGGATTTGAGGCTAAAATACCCATCCAAACTCAACGATATATTTTTTTTAATTAAAGGTTTGGTATATATCTCGTATGGATGAGAAGTATTTGATTTATTTTTGTTTTAAATTATGAAGTATAGACCATGAAATAAATGTAACTTTTTAATTGTACTTTTTTTTAACTATCATATTTGCTATGTAAATATGATTATGTAAATAAAAAATACAAAAACCAAACATAAAAATAATGTTTTTTTCTCGTCAAATTTTTAAATTATATATGGCAAATTTGTGTTCCAACGTAAATTGGTCGTTTTAATTTAATTTAAAGCCCACCATAATGCTTATTTTAATATATTTAAAAAATACATATATTATATATTTCATTATATTTTCAAAGCAGATGGAGTAAAACTTTTTTTTAAATCACCGTTTTGCGCCCAAATAATTGTTAAAGGTGCCTCTAAAATCACGAAATATCAATTATTTTAATGGCCCATATTTCATAATGTAAAAAAAAATACTTCTAATTCGTACTAGATATTTACTATACTTTTTGAGGAAAAAAAAAACAATCATTAGATTTAGGTGAGTATTTTGACCTCAAATCCAAAATTAAGTTTTTTTATGAAACAGGCCGCGCAGCCATTCCTCTTATCTACCTCAAACTTTATATTTCTGAACCTCGTGCAATTACTACTCGTCATAATATTAATACCAGTATTGGACATAAAATAATAGACATTGACTCTCACCGCACCAACCTAATATCTGAAATAATTTATCATATCTAGATTTAGGTGTTATTATTATTATTATTAAAGTAGTAAAGTTTGTATACGATTAAGAGCAATTGTTAGTAGATTACATAAAGTTCTTTATTCCAATCTGTATCTTTTGAATAATTTATTTATTATTAGTTTAAAATGGTGTAAGAAATTACAGTCCGGGGACTTTCCTGTAAAACAAATATCAATCATGTTCGATCAGTGCAAAATTCATTGGTTAAAATATTAGGTCATAAAAGTTTATACGAACAAAGGCATAATGTTCCATACTTTTATCAGTCTCAAAATTCTTTCTATATTAAATTTATATTGTTTATCCCGATGAGGGGAGCATTACTTCTGAAACACATAGATATTTAAATATTCAAAAGGTTGTGTATACAAAGATATATATATATATATTTATTTGTTTATTAATAATGACGACACAAAGGGATTACAAATCAATTGAAGAAAAAAAAACATATATACTCGGATATATATGATATACGTGGTGACTTGCACTTCCTCTCTAATATTTTACGACTTATTGTTGGAGAAATGTTCAAGCAAAGTAGATAATGTTAATATTGGTCTTAGCGAAGATTTTCAAAAGTTACTAATGATACGATAAACCTAACGTCGTAAGTATTTTTTTGTAAATAATGAAACCACTTACCACAGAATGATGAAGAACGCAAGAAATGTGACGTGGTTGAGCTTCGTGATCCAGAAGTCTGTCCATTTGAGTCGAAAAGTTCTAATAAAAAAAATTATTTCCTTTTGATCAAATGTAATGACAATATACCATGCATGCAGTATAAGAGAAACAGAACACTGTATTTACTGTGTTTTCATTGGCTTTCTTAGGGGCTATAAACAAAAGGTATTAAGTCAAAGGCATAATCGAAACGTTGATTGAAATGGATGTAGCCATGTTTGGTGATCAGATCAGAATAGCCAGTACTTTCCAACCTTCCTCTTCCCATCTCCTTCCCCTCCTCAATACCTTCAGCCTCACAACATATCCCAATTAGGGATGCCATAGTCTCACTGGCTCCAGGCGGTTGGGAGCAGCTGGGACTCTTGTGTGGTATCACATAAAAAAAACTGGCTTCCATTGAAATCTACGTAGAAGGCTAGACCAAATACCGCTCATCCGGCGTCTTCTACCGCACGGATACCGTAAAGGAATATTAATGGAGCATACATTCCTTGCAAAATCATTGTAAAATATTGTTTCCGCGCGGGCGGTACGAAGGAGGGTGAAGCGGCTGTCGATGTCGCCCGAATCATTCCGACCGCGAATGAACTCAACGAACGTCGCTGTCACGCCGTGGCTCAGATTATTTGAATACCGTGTTACTGGTGCTGTCAAGTGCTTCTTGAGTTTTTTTTAACATTGAAGAGCCAATTTACACAAACATTCAATAATAATAATAATAATACTGGATGATTTGTATAGCGCCGTTTTTGTGAAAAATCACCTCAAGGGCGCTGAACAAATACTACTTGCTAGGGTTTATCTTATTATGTACAAATACAGAAAACATACTTACCTGGTAGGGCACTCCAGATTAAAACGTTAAATTGCAATGTAATTGTATAAATTGGGCTGAGATGATATTGCAAGCACGGGACACATACATTAGAAAACACTGCACATTGCATGACTTTGAATTTACTGTTTAAATCCTATTTGTCATTGATATTATATACATTAGAAGGTTATTGGCAAAAGAGTAGGTATTTATTTGAAACATGATTTTATTTGAGATTTTTGATAATAATTATTTACATTTACAAATATTTATAAATATTTGTTTGTTAACCCTGTGCTTACAGTTCTGTTCGCTTGGCTTTTAAGGGACAAATCAGCGTCCAGATTGACTCCAAGTAATTTATCTTTGGGGTAATGTCAGTTAGAGAAATAGTTATTGGGGACATGTCAATGTTATGCAGGAGTCTGCTTGTGGCGGTCCAGAGAAACTCAGTCTTTGACGGATTAAGCTTCAATCTATTTGAGGTCATGAAACGAGTAATTGCTTCTAGACAGTCAGCTATGCAAGTTTTTAGAATGTCTGTTTCTTCAGGCAAGCAATAAAAATAAACTTGCTGGTCGTCAGCACAGCAGTGGGATTTAAGACCAAATGATTCGATTATTTTAGCGACATCATTTGTGAACAGGCTAAAAAGTAGTGGGCCCAGGACGGACCCCTGGGGTTCTCCAGATGAAAGGGTTGCATAGCACGATCGGTGTTGCCCCACCTTCACGGCTTGTGCACGATTCTGTAAATATGATGTCAGCCAATTCTTTACGCCACGGTTTAAACTAAAGGATTCTTCCAATAGCAAAACGTGGTCAATCGTGTCAAAAACACCACTCATGTCTAAAACTGAACCACTTTACCAGACTCGATGGCAAGAGTTATACCCGACAAATTTATTGTGATAAAACCGATGAAAAGTTACAGCATTGCTTTTTCTATCTTTTCCCTAACGATGTGTCCACTGTCCGGTCATGTAGGCATTTTACAGTTATCGGAGATCCATACTCGGCGAGCGCTTGTGATCGACAGAAGGCCGTGTTATCTCTATGTTGCCAATAGGCCGCATGTTGTTGCCTATATTTCGAACGCCGATATTTTTCCTCTGTCTCCTGAGGTATTTAGATACATTTTTTTTTCTTTCTTATATCTTGCTATTTTAAGACGTACCTAATAGAAATAATATAAAAGAAAAGAAAATTAATTACACAGCTGAACCCATAATACCGACCCGTATATAAAAAAAACAACAAACTTAACAATTCAACAATAAATTAGAGGTAGAAGTGAACAAATGAGTCACTATTATTTCCATACCGTCATCATAATACTTAAAACTACGTATCAATTGTACGGCAGTCAGTCGTTTACTAGTTAACGGAACACACGGACGATGGAAGGTGTTTGGAAATTACCTTTGCTTTGCCTGATTACCCTAGCGTTGTCTAGAACATCAGCCAGTAAGTATTTTGCAACTTCTGTGTTAGATTTTTTAAATGATGTTATATCCAGATTATTATTTATCATATTTTATATATTTTATTGACGCTTCTTACCTACTTTAATTTTTAATATCATCTTCGTAAGCGGACACAAAACCATAAAATTAATTCACCAACTCCTGAAAAATATGTTTTTACATCTATGTAACCTGTGTACATATTTCATTTTATAAATTATGTAACTTTTCTTAGAATAATTCAATTAAATCTTTTCAATCGTAACCACCAAAAAATGTATATATTGGTATGAAAAATGCGATTGAAATATAATTCAAAAAGGAAAAACATTTCACAGAAACCTTATTTCTGTTTCAGTTGCATATAATTACAAAATTATAGATGAGAGTATTTTTTTTAGAGGTACTTTATTTTCAAATTTTTTTCACAGGAAAATGTGTAAATAGCTCTAATGTTGCGGTAACGCTGGCGTGTCATCTTGGGATCCAAAGGAAGTTTTGAGTTTAGCAACAAAAAGATTCTGAAAGAACACTTTTTTTTTTTTTTTTGATTTTACGGATTCTTTCGCTAGTTGAAAGAACACGATTTTTGAAACTATTTAAATAATTAATCAGATCTAGCATAATCGTAATTGCATATCATTTAAAAATAAGTTTGCATGGATTATGAAAATTCTTACCTTTGAACCTAATGTGTGAAAGTTTTAACTCTAATAGAAGTAACAACAACTGGGACTGCAGTAATATATACATGTACATAAATTTATAAATTGAAGCAAATTAAATATTATGTACTTGCCAAAGTAAGAATCGTGACTCCCTTATCAGACACAAGAACTCCTCTTTTCTGATAAGGTATATACATGTTCAAGAATACCTTTAAATAATATATTTTGTAAATAACTTGTGATTTCAAAATGTTTTTTTATAATATTTATATTTCAATTTACAAAAATTACGTACATATACATGTAATATTTGAGGTGAGATAAATGGACTGAAATGTGTGTTTTTTTTTTAAATTTATTATTTAAAATCTTCCAAAGGGGTTCGCTTGCAGCACGTAAAAAAGTGCATTAATGACTGTAGAAGAATAGCAGTAGCATAGTGATAAACTCCCGAGCCTCTGCCCCCAGGCAGATGACAGAGAAAACAATAAATGAATGATTAATCAATTCGATAAATAATGCTTTAATGAGTGCTGCTATTGATCGATAACATGGTGAGATACCTCGATAATTCAAATAATGTACACCGGATAATGCAATTTTTGTAGTGGACGTTATCAAATTAACTTCCCAGGATTATTCATTAAACTCGAAATACTTCGTTGGGTGTCTAACTTGTAAGCATTTAAAATGAATTTCGCTAAACTTATCTATTTAGTAATATATTTTATTGGTTTGTATGCATGTCTATAAAAGAGGTTCTATCAACTAAAACGATATATTAAAAGTTTTTGCTGAGACAAAATGCTGAATTCATAATGCAACTTGATTTTTATTCCTATTTTTAGAAAATAATATTTTTGTAATATCATTGTCCACGTGGGAAAATGCTTTTTGGTTCGACATGGATTAAACCAAGTTTGTAGATCAGATTTTGATAAATAGGTTATGTTAATTAATTAAATTTTTCATCCCATATGCCGAGTATGTCGTCATGACGATTAAATCCCTCTTAAGCATTAATTTCGTTAAAATTAAATTAAGGGATGAAAAAATAATTGGTTCACTATTTTAATATAATAAATAAATATCTACAGGTTTCAAAATCAATGGATTCTTCATCGGGATATAATGTATACTGGAAATAATGACAATAGTAGGCAAATAAACTTAGACGAAATAACAACTAAGTGGTGGGAGAAGGTAATTAATTAGGTGATAATATAAAATAATCTCAATTAATATAATAATTACAGTATTTATATAAATATAAATTCAAACAAAATCAAGAAAGATAGCACCAAAATATCAATAATGTTTGTTTATTAAAACAATAGATTAAACAAAACATATTTCTTAATAATTTTGATTTGAAGAGTTTTGTTCTCAATGCATATAGATTTTATGCCATCTAATTTTAAATGGTGCCACAAAGTGAATTTATATTTATTGAATAAATAAACTAAACGTTTTTTTTTCAATTAAATATATTGATAAACGCACTTCTCTCGTTGGGAGGACTATATCAAACCGGAATTCCATTTCTGTTTGTCCGGTCAGTTCAATGTCTGTTTATCTTCATTTCTTAACTGTAAAAAACTGGTTTTTAATGTGAAACAAAAGAAACATTTGTTAACACATTTTGAGCAGTTTATTAGATTTGTACAATATCACCCAAACAACCTT
The DNA here is from genome assembly GCA_022606495.2 of Halesus radiatus. Taxonomy (NCBI): domain Eukaryota; kingdom Metazoa; phylum Arthropoda; class Insecta; order Trichoptera; family Limnephilidae; genus Halesus; species Halesus radiatus. Next base: position 5,411 of record JAHDVE020009537.1, on the reverse strand, counting down.
TATTGACAAATAGAATACGTCAACTTATATAACGATAATGTACCAAAGATTTATTTATTTGTATTTATTTATTAATTTTTTTGTGCATTATAATATAAGGTAGATATTTACTGTGCCTGTCTCACTAGGAATAGCGTGTTGATAGCAGGTTATGTTGTGTTTACAGACAGGGGCGCTCTTGCGACGTATAACGTAAAACAGGATACTGTTCATATCGTAGTATATCCTTTGACATTGAAATAAGAGGTATCGGTTTAGTTTTCCGGTCAAATAAAAATTAAAACTAAATAACAATCACTAGTCCCGAATAACACAAACCTCAAAACACCTTATTCCGAGTCGGAATAAGGTGTTTTGAGGTTGTTGCGACTGTTGAAATATAAAGACTTTTGTAAAACAATTGTTCGAAAAGAGCGAAAAAAGAAAACAAAACTTATTTTAAAATCCAAAATTTATAGCATTTGCAAGGGTTTATAATAACTTTTAAAATTTGGTCTTCAAGAGGGAGTTTATCATTATGTAAAAGTATGTTGAACTCGCAACTTATTATTCGTTGAAAAATAAAAAAATTTTATGCATTCAACTGCTTTTTTTTTTTTTTTGACAACATAAAGTTTTTTTTTATTCACAGTGCTTATTCATATTATGTAGTTTCTTTTACTGAACAGCAATGTAAATTATTTGTGTATCTTTAATGTTTTGCTTCGCATATCTGCTATGACTCGATCGTTTTTTTTAAATAGCATTCAGTTAAATATCCAACTGTTCAAATAAATGCATTCATAACAAGTAAGCAGCATGTAGCCGACGTGATCATCGATTGTTCATAATCATGATTCTTCCTAATTTTGCGACATTATGTTATCTTCGTAATTTATATTGTACCATTAGCTTATTATCTCGTGCCATTGTATCTTATGTAAGATTTTTAACATTTGTTTCATCTCATAGTGTTATCGACGTGATGGAACCACACGGGAATTTCCATAATAGATTGACTCCGCGGGAGCCCAGTACCGTGTGGCAGACTTTCCTATCACTTCGATAACACATCCGACCCCGCGACAGCACGATACCGTGTTGCGGGTTTTTGACAATGCAACTAACCCCGTAGCAGCGCAGTACCGTGCACGGACCCCCATTTACATGTCTGCCTCAGCAGCGCCCCTGGTGTTGAAAACTTGTATCACTTTGTAATGATATAAAAGCGAAAATTTCTGAAAATAAACCAGTCACACTCGGACGAGCAATCGTGACTCGTACCCAGTCACATCTTGTAACCATAGAAAGTCTTTCACTTCTCCTGCCTCCCACCTGAAGGATTCCTGAACCTGCCTCAAGGATAGTCGGCCCCGTACCCCCAGAAGCATAGAAAGTGGCTTAATCCAGCACCTACATGTTTACAGTCTTGTAACGACAATGGTCGCTTACAAGTGGTCCTCTCGAGCACGGATCAAGTCACATAGTGATCCCCGGACTACGGATCTAGTACCCAGCCGCTACCCAGGTGATCTAACAAGATGTCACCGGCCGTTACCCAGAAGTGTACGGCCACACAAGGCGCCCCACAAGGCTTCACACAAGGCGCCCCACAAGGCGCAGAGTACCGGCTTCCAGCATCACACGCCTCGATGCACGGCCAAACGACCCCTCTGCAGCCCTGTCAACCGCAGCCCACAAACGCGAACGCGACATTCCCGGGTCAAACTACAACGGATGACTCGGCGCGTCGAACCCAAAATTGGGCGAAGAACAGAGCGGACCCGCTCTCCCAGATTGCTGCATTAATGGTGGAGGCATTCCGCACATTACAAAATGGCGGAACACAGCGGCCGCAGCCGGAAATGTCCGGCCCAGCACGACCCGCAGCGCTCGACACGTCATACGCCGGCGGAGCTACATCGGACCTCGCTTCCCACGGCCACGAGCGAAATGACGCTAGCCGCCACTACGCTGTAGGGCCCGGTCTTGCGCCCCCTGCCCCCGCAGCGCCCGGTGCATTACATGGCAGCCCAGCTGCTTACAACCTCACTCCCCGAGGGCTCGAACGGAATGACGCGAGTTACAATTCTGTAGCGCTCGGCGCTACAGTCTCTGGCCCCGCACCCCTCGGCCCGGCACGACCCACAACGCCCGACACGTCATACGCCGGCGGAGCTACATCGGATCTCGCTTCCCACGGCCACAAGCGAAATGATGCTACCGCCACTACGCTGTAGGGCCCGGTCTTGCGCCCCCTGCCCCCGCAGCGCCCGGTGCATTACATGGCAGCCCAGCTGCTTACAACCTCACTCCCCGCGGGCTCGAACGGAATGACGCGAGTTACAATTCTGTAGCGCTCGGCGCTACAGTCTCTGGCCCCGCACCCCTCTGCCCGGCACCCCTCGCCCCGGTTCCCGCCGACCCAGCGACACACGTTCCCGAACAAGCACATTCTTGTTCAGCTCGCTGAACAGTCAACACCTCTCTGCGCCAACCGTAGTGAACTCCTCGCATATTGTGTTTTTACTTAAACAATCTTCAGTGGTATAAAGTGTCTTTTCCAATTGTTTTCGTGATATTTATCGCGTAAGCTATTGGCTTCAAGTTTCGCGATCTTTGCTTTGCTTTTAGTTTCTTTTTAATCAAAACAATCGTTAAACTCAGTGACCAGTTTTTCTGTGTGTATCCAGCCAAGTGCAAGTGCTTTGAACTTTTGCGGTTTATTCACCCGGTTAATTGAATTTCCGTTTGAAAGAAGAGTAAGACCGTTCATCTACCGGGTTTTAACCTATAAATCAGCTCTGCACATCTACAAGCATAGTGTGTGTGATCGTGTGTGATCGTGTGCCTAAAGTGCCAAAAGCAGCTCCATTCCAGCCCTCAGTAAGTCGATGCTTTTGTTCCTTACCTTTGTTGTTGTACAGAGTTCACGTTCAGCTAAAAAGTCAATTATAAAATCACTAAAATCCTTACCTTCAAGTTATTTATCCGTAGTCTGTTACAAATTATCCGTAATCTTTTTTGCCATTCGCGGTCTTTTGTACGATACATTACATTCATTCATATTTTTAACAAAGTAATATTTCTCCCGCGTTTTTACCTACGAGTCACGCCCAAATAATAATTTCAAATTCAAATATTTCAGCATAACAACATAAAAAAAATTAGAAATCGTGCATAGCTTCAAGCTCGTGCTCCGTTTCCTAGAAAAACGCCGACCTAAGGGCAAATAAAATCCCATTAGCCGCGCACCGAAGAGCAACTTTCACTTTTACAAAAGCAATTAGCAGCATTCCAACGCCCGCCCGGCCGAAATTCCTAGAATTTTCAGGCAATTAGCTTCCCTTCACGTTCGCTTTCTACAAAAATTACAGTTTTAAAGCAGTTATTTCACGATTGAATAATAATAATTACTAAACTTCTCAATATGAATTCCGCCGCTGTTTTTGAAAACAACCTCGCCACCTTCCTTATCGCGCGTCTGGATAAGGAACTCTCTCCAGAGGAGAAAGCTCACTTGTCGCAATTAGTTAACGAGGAAATGGCTGCACTGAGCCAAGGTCCGTCTCAATACGCGACGTACCAGTCACCCATCCAATCAGTTCCCTCACCACGGCATGTTCCCTCCCCCCGCGCGGGGAGCCAACGATCCCAGACAAATCTGGTGACGATGGAGGATTTCTCGTCTTCCGAGTGTTCGGATATGGAAGAAAACATACCCTTCACTCGAGTTGAGGGTCGCAAACGATCTCGCGTGGCCTCAGGAGGCTCCCTGACCCCCGTCAATTCTCCCAGGGCTTCGCCCAATCCTAAAAAAATGATTTCGAATAGGCGATCAAGATCGCCCTCACCCATAACATCAACAAATAAATTCGCACAACTAAGGTCGGACTCGCCGACTCCGTTGCCCTCAGCCCCAGCCCCCCAGCGCTCCGTGGTTGCCGGAACCTCGCCGCGTATTGCACGCATTCCTCCAATTGTCCTTCACAGGAAATCGGAGACAAGAGCTCTACTTAGAGCTCTTGAAGATAAGGGAATCGACTTCTCAGCTAAAAATATGGGGAACGGTCTCCACATCCAAACGAAAACACCGAAAGATCATTCAGCTGTAACAAGGCTCTTGATAGCCAAAAAAATCGAATTCCACTCATTTAGACTCCCCCAGGAGAAACCCCTGAGGGTTGTACTGAGGGGTGTCCCCGAGGACATCCAGACGGATGAAATCAAAGATGAACTCATCCGTTCATATCCTGTGATCGCAGTTCACCGGATGAAGGATGGCCGCTCAAAGAGGCCTATCCCTCTTGTCCTGGTCACGCTCGTAAAAAACGACGCGGCTAAAGATATTTTCAACAATCTAACGTCACTATTCCGCCTGAGAATCCAGGTGGAATCTCTGCGAAATAAAGCGCGAGTGGGGCAGTGCTTCCGCTGCCAAACCCACGGTCACTCCGCGACGTGTTGCCATGCCAACGAACGTTGCGTGAAGTGTGCCGGACCTCACAGATCCTCGGAATGCAGGAAACCGAGAGACACTCCTGCAAAATGCGCAGTATGCGACGGGGCCCATACGGCCAACTACGGAGGGTGCCCGGCTAGGCCTCAAAACCGTAATTTCAATAGAAATAAAAACTCAAACTATCAACAAAACTACAGAAATAACAGGGATAACCACCGTCAGGGTTACTCAAACCCAACCCCCTCCAATACCCACCGGCGCGAACAACCAAGTCGTGAGTTAAATCAGCCCCCACGGGCCCACCCAATCAGGCAGGTAATTCTGTCAGCTTCTCTGGCTGAATACCCCCCTCTTCGCCCTAACAACCAATCCATCCCTAACCGCCCAGTCCCTAATCCCCCTCGCAAGTGGCCTGAACCCCATTTTTACAAGCCCCGCTTCTCTCACCAGGAGAAGAAGGCTCATACCAGCCAATCCTCCAGCCAGCAATACCGGCTGGAGAGAGAACCGGAAGCCGACCAAGCTTCTCAGGGCACTTCCACTGCCCAGTTCCCTCCTCCCCCCCTGACTCTGTCCACATTAAAGCGCTCATAGAAAAAGCGACCGAGCTTCAATTCACAATCCAGCATGCCACCGCGGCCCTGGCAACTATCCAAGCGTATCTAAGTGCTCATAATGTCTAGACACCATCCAAAAATTGTCAACTTGCAGACAGCCTATTGGAACGCCAACGGGTCTGTCAACTCACATCGTGACGAGATAATTGAATTCCTGCACGAACACAGGATCGAGGTATTTTTAATCAACGAAACGTGGCTAAAACCATCACGTAATTTCAGGTTACCCAATTATATCACCTACCGTGATGACAGACTCGGCAATAGAGGAGGCGGAACCGCCGTCCTAGTAAAAAACAATATTGATCACCGTCTAGCACATACATTCTCCAATAAAAATATCGAATCCACCT
>JAHDVE020009536.1:0-11823 GCA_022606495.2 Halesus radiatus | reverse complement strand
ATGCACGCCGGGGTTTGAACCGGTGACCTCCGGATTCGTAGTCGAGGATTGTAACCACTCAACTACGGAGACCGTCAATTTATTAATGATTCACGATCGCGGTGTTCTTTATAACAGTGGTTATGACAAAACATTGGCAACTTTTTGATTACAATGTGTTGTACTAACTACAGTTGTTTGCCAACAGACTCGTAATTTATATGGCATTTACACAAGGCACAAATAGTGCGTCGGTATATTGGTACGGGATTATTTGAGCAAGTAGAGATGAGAAGGTACATAATATATTGTTTCATATTTTTGCATGCTGCCAGAATATTGTTCCTTTCAGTTAAATTTCCGATTTCACGTTCCCTCTCCTGTTTATTTTCCTCCTATTAACCTACTAAGTAACCTTCGACCAATCTCAAATGTTTCGCTTTGTCTTGAAATCAGTATCGGATCGTGACTGTGAGTTATAAGATTGAAAGATACAACGATATTGAAGTCGGAAATGATTTAAAAACAAAAAATATTGTTTTAGGGTTTTTGGGAAAAGAAAAAAAAATCTGCTAGAATAACGTCACAAATTACGTTAAATTTTTGTAGGTCGCGAGAAAGTACCTACGTTAAATTCGTATAAATATAATATAGTATAATATACTAAATAATAATTTTAAACACTGTTTTTAATAATATACATTAGCATGTTTCGGAACCACTACAATGATTCCTACATCAGGATACAAGACACATACACATTTAAAACAGTGGTTAAAACAATTTTATTTTAGTATTTATTAAATGTGGTGCCAAAACCACTTACAATTATCGAAGAAATAATATAGGGTCTAGGTTTGAAGATATTCCAAAAAAAAAAAAAAATAATAATAGCCGTGTTTTTACATTATTATCGCCCTGGTGAAAGACCGCCATTCAGAAATGAAACGTTGCTTGAAACGGCTTTTAGCCGTATTTGGTGACCAGATCTGAACAGACAGGTATTTCCCCACCTTCCACTTACCCTTATCCGTCCCCTCCCCAATACCTTCAACCTCAACATTCCCCAATCGGGGATGCCATAGTCTCCCTGGCTCCAGACAGTTGGGACTCTAGTGGGGTATTCATATAAAATAAAAAATATGTATTATAACAATTTTATATAAAGTTATACGATATAAATATTTATCGGTGAATTAGTTTTCCTGCATGAACTACTTGACAATGTTAAAATCTAGCATTGTTTTGCAAGTGTTTCCCCTCGAACCTTGAAACTAAAAAGAGATTGCAATGGATTAGTTACAAATTTAAGCAATCACGCAATATTCTGCCAAAACACATTTTCTACACGGTCACTGATTGTTAAATGATTACATTTATAATCATGCGAATATTTCAATGATGAAATAAGTAATTAACACTACGCATGCAAATATTTCATCATTTAAAATATTTTCAAATAACATTGCCATATTGGAATTCTCTACATATTACTTACTTTTAGGTAAATATTATTTTCTATTTTTATTTTTATTTATCTAGTTTATAAACCACTGTACACTTTATTATACATGTAATTTAGCCATAGTTGCAAACTTAATTACAATAAATATATATACGTTCACTTATGTAAGAATTCCATACATGGACACCTTTTGGCGAGGTGCATGTAAAAGTTTCTTGCAACTAAGATTTGTTTGTATAGAAGAGAACAAACAGCTTATAGATTAAAAACACAGATGTCACCCTTTGTATTGATTATAAATATATTGAACCCCTCTCTTACAGATACAAGCGGAATCTAAGTTATAAAAGCCACTGAAAATCATTATTCTCTCTCTTTTATTACTAACTAGCCAGCAACAATAACTAAGATTCTATGTCCGTTAGGGTGGGTGTAGATTCAGTCGGTAGAAATTTATTACTGACAATGGTGAAAATAAATAAAGATATTATAAAAGAAGTCACTACTCTTTCCTGAATGGAATCTCCTCCCTTTAACTCTCCGTATAATATAAACAATGGGCCTAGAAGATTAAATTTTAAAGGTTTATTTAACTGTATCATATTAATCAGTGAGAAATAGTTAGGATGCAGGCGAGTTCTCCAGATATTATATATATTATTTTGATATTACTGTCTGTATCTGAATTTTAAATATGTAAAAATTAATATATAAATATTATTATTGCTTCAGTCAATAAAAGATAATATGAGACCCCCAATTGACTCGAACATTAATTTTAGGTTAATTCAATCATTTTTATATTGTAATCTTTACATAAATAATGGACGATCGAATAAGGCACATTGAACTCGAACATGAATAGCTTAGGTAAATGATGATGAAATCTTGGTAAAAACACCAGTAATATTCATTGTATAACATTTTAATAACATTGCCAACATATAAACGTTACCAGAAAACGTTAACGGTTAGTTTAAAATAAATTCGGTTATATAATCGGTTATACTCGTATGTCGCACATTAAACTGGAACTTGAAGTGCTAAGGTAAATGAAAAAAAAAGAAATAATAGTTATAATGTTAATGTATCCTATACAACGTCGCAATAACATCGCCAAACTTAAACATTACAACATTTAAAACCGTTTAAATTACTACTGGGTAGGCAAAAATCAAAATAAGATAAAACGAGGCACATTAAATCCGTACTTGAAATGTTAACGCAAATAATAATGGAAATATCTCTTGTACAACATCTCAAAAACATCACCAACATAAACATTACAACATTTTAAACCGTTTAAAGCACTCCTGGTTAGGCGAAAATCAATGGAAGGTAAATGGGACATATTTAACCTATCTTGAATTTTTTACGTAAATAATGATGCAAATATCTCAAGTATCTACAATATCTGGAAAACATCGCCAACATAAACATTACAACATTTTAAACCGTTTAAAGCACTCCCGGTTAGGCGAAGATCAATGGAAGGTAAATGGGACATAGTGAACCTATCTTGAATTTTTTACATAAATAATGATGCAAATATCTCAAGTATGTACAATATCTAGAAAACATCGCGAACATAAACATTACAACAATTTAAACCGTTTAAAGTATTATTGGTTAGGCGAAAATCAAAGAAAGATACAATGAGGAATATTTAACCCAAACTACAATTGTTAACGTAAATATCTCTTGTACAACAATAATAATAATAATAATAATCGGATGATTTTTATAGCGCCGCTTTTGTGCGAAATCACCTCAGGGGCGCTGTACAAATATTACTTCCTATTCTTATATTATTCTTATATTACGTCTATTCTACGAATTTATTATTATTTTTTACATAACATTACAATAACATCGCCAACATAAACATTACAACATTTCAAACCGTTTAAAATACGACTAGTCAGGCGAAAATCAATGAAAGATAAAATGGGGCACTTTAAACTTGAGCTTAATTTGCCAACTTGAATTAGACGTTTTAGGGTGAAAGAGGGAGGAGATGAAGAACAAAGGTATAAATACCCCAACCCCGGCCAGACTTCTGAAGAGCTTTGGGCCACTTGAAGATTTATTTAAAAAGTTTAGCCTTTATCTGCACCACCGCAGACACAGTGTTAGGTTAAGGGACCCACCATGCTGGAAGTGTATTAGAACTGATCTGCTCAAAAATTAATTTAACCTCGTCTCTGTGGCGGGACGGACTCGCAAATTATGAATACGTAGAAGGAAAATCAACTTTTGTTCGTTATGTATTTCCACATCTTTGTGAAATTTCATTTTTCATTTTCAATTTAAATATACTAGAATTACTGCGATTGTAACGCATTACTCACTGTTTTGATTAGTGTGTAACTTTATTTTGTTTGAAATTGATTTAAAATATTGATAAAACTTATTTTTATCCATAAACAAAAAAAATACTTGAACATATTTTGGACATTATGCATGTTTCAAAGAGTTAAATTTAAAAAAAAAATTACGCTTACATATTATTATTTCTTGTGATTTTTGCTTGCGTTTAAACACATATATTTTTTGAACTTTTTATTGAAATTTATAAACCTCATCGTAATTTATTTTTTGACAGTTCCTGGAAGTCGAACTCTGATACCGATAATAATGACGGGATGGATTGGGGTAGCCGTGGCTCAGTTGGCATAGAGCGCAGGTCCCGGATAAACCACGAGGTCCTGGGTTCGAATCCCAGCTGCCACCTTTTTCTTTTTCTTTTCTGTGTCTTTTCGGTTTCGTGTTTTTGGGTTGTTAATATTATCTTCAATGATTAAAAAAAACACATAATTTATCTTTATTATTATTACGCTAACGTCTGCCGAGCACACCTGCCCGATATATTTAAAAGAATTTTAAAATGTTTTCCACATAGTCATCTAATGTTTTTTTTATTGACGAAGATGTTGAAAATTGTTAAAATCGATCATTGGTCAAATATCGCACATTATATGGTCCTTGGGCATAAAAGGTCAACATATAGATACATGTAACGGGTTTAATTAAATAAATGCATACTTGGTGAACACAATTAAGTCTTTATTTTGGGTCTAATCATTTTGCAAGTATGATAAGTATAACAGTTCAACAATAATGAGATAATGTAATGATCTTAACATACACTTTCTAGGGGTTCGCTGAGAATCAGGTAACATTGTTTTAGTCCTCCCAAAGGGAACTTATTTACTGATAACTAGGATATACGAGTGTGTCAGTCCAACCATCAGGGTTCTAACGAGTATTCTTCCTATGGGTCACTGAACTCCAAGCAGACGATTAACTAAGCGTCTCTTGTGGCAGTCCTGCTAGAGGTAATTTAAGGGGCACGTGAGGCACCGAGAATTTGCTCTTTCTCCGGGTTAGCTGAACTCCAAGCAGACCATTAACTAAGTGTCTCGTGTACCAGTCCTGCCAGAGGTAATTTAAGGGGCCGTGAGGCACCGAGAATTTGCTCTCCCATCGGGTGAGCTGAACTCCAAGCAGGCGATTAACTAAGCGTCTCTTGTATACTCGTAAGTCCTGTCAGAGGTAATTTAAGGGGCACGTGAGGAACCGGGAATTCGCTCTCTCTCCGTGTTAGCTGAACTCCAAGCAGACGATAAACTAAGCTTCTCTTGTATCAGTCCTGCTAGAGGTAATTTAAAGAGCACGTGAGGCACCGGGAATTTGCTCTCTCCGGGTTAGCTGAACTCCAAGCAGACGATTAACTAAGCGTCTCTTGTGTCAGTCCTGTCAGAGGTAATTTAAGGGGCCGTGAGGCACCGAGAATTTGCTCTCCCATCGGGTGAGCTGAACTCCAAGCAGGCGATTAACTAAGCGTCTCTTGTATACTCGTAAGTCCTGTCAGAGGTAATTTAAGGGGCACGTGAGGAACCGGGAATTCGCTCTCTCTCCGTGTTAGCTGAACTCCAAGCAGACGATAAACTAAGCTTCTCTTTTGTCAGTCCTGCTAGAGGTAATTTAAAGAGCACGTGAGGCACCGGGAATTTGCTCTCCCATCGGGTGAGCTGAACTCCAAGCAGGCGATTAACTAAGCGTCTCTTGTATACTCGTAAGTCCTGTCAGAGGTAATTTAAGGGGCACGTGAGGAACCGGGAATTCGCTCTCTCTCCGTGTTAGCTGAACTCCAAGCGGACGATTAACTAAGCGTCTCTTGTGTCAGTCCTGTCAGAGGTAATTTAAGGGGCACGTGAGGCACCGGGAATTTGCTCTCTTTCTGGGCTAGCTGAACTCCAAGCGGACGATTAACTAAGCGTCTCTTGTGTCAGTCCTGTCAGAGGTAATTTAAGGGGCACGTTAGGCACCGGGAATTTGCTCTCTTTCTGGGCTAGCTGAACTCCAAGCGGACGATTAACTGAGCATCTATCTATCCACGTATCAATGTAATCTAATATCAAAAGAAATTTAAAGCTTAACATAAAACAGCTCTACGAATATCGTATCAATATTATTGTAATAAAAAAAAATAAAAAACTGAACATTTAATTTCAATATTAATTTTGTAAATTTATGGGAAAGGATATAAAATAAGGTTGGTACTAATTTTGTAGCGGAAAAGGATAAAACCGACCACAAAAAGGATTTAGATAATCTCCCAAAAGATATAAAAACCTTTTAAATCCATTAAAATCTTTAAATTGTGAATTTATGACGGTAAATTTAATGAGTCACGGAATAGGAGTGATAAAGTTTTATTTTAAAAAATACGCTAAATAAAGCGACCATTCTGGCTTCGAAAGCTTAAAAAATTGAATCAACTGTTGGTAGTGTGCATCGAAAACTCTTTCATAATTGCTAGCTTTGATACGACGCATATAAAAACTTACTGCCATTCGATTTGTATTTCAATTCTCTACTGTTTTTTGAAATTCAAAAATATCTAATCCAAGTTACGTTTTACGTATATTCTACAGGTAAATAGACAAAAACTTTAACCAAAAATACTAGATTTACCAATCTTAACATTCCGTAAAAAATCTTTTCAAAATCATGCACATATTTTCCGTTTCATGACAATTCGGCGCAGTTATAAATCAGCACATTTTTGAAAAGTGATATAATGTCATTATTAAAAATATCACGTAACACAGTTTTTTTTTCCAAAATTTATAAGAATTTGAATTGCTCGAAAATTCATAACACTCGAAACACACGAAATGCTTGAATAAAAAACTTTCCTAATCGGGTAAAGTACCTAGTATAGAGCTTACTTGTGAATTTGGTAACCCGGGTAAAAAAATACGCCGTCTTTTGCTGAGTGAAGATTACACCTGTGAAGACGCACATTGAATGTTCTGATTTTGTCCCCAAAAAACCACGCAAGCTGAATCCGGGAACGATAATTACGATCAGCTGCATTGGTGACCTATAAAATAATTAATTGAAAAATCTTTCTTCTTTCAATATTTTTCTTATCGAGTTTCCCCGCGTCGCGGTCGTAGGCATTGTATCGACGGCTTTGTGTTGGCAGTACCTAGAATAGTGTAGTACCTGCATTGTAGTACAGATAACGAGCAAGCTTCGCATGGCACTTATTAGATGACGTGAAATAGAATTCAATGGCCCGACACTGATTGATTATTCACCGTGGGTTCGGCACGAGTATAAATTGATATGAATCGAGCGCGCAGCGTCGCACGTTAATAGAATTACAACCTTTTTCGCCTTCTTTACTGAAATGATTTAAAAAAAAAAAACAGATCTTTTGTAAATCCGTTGATACTTTGACACGTTAGATATTAGAATGTAGTTCATTGCTTTAAACCAAACGGTGATTTGATAATACAAATGGGATTGAGAAAGGCTGGGTCAATGGGCGGGGTAACATCCCCGTAGTTATTACGTTAATTACTTCATGTTTGCAAGAACTGAAATACATGCAAAAATTAACATTAACACTAAAAGTTTTCAAAATAAGGCCATCCGGTAAGATTTGAGAATCCCAATGGTTTCTTAATTACATCGTGCTTCGGAAGTTCCTTTCTTAAGGCGCTGCAATGGGAAGTAATGCAAAATCGTGTGTTTTCGGTTTGAGAATTTGATGGCCTAGAAATATAATAGATCATTTAATTAAGTACTGCAAGTACAACACACCTTGGCCTTTCGTATAACCGTCCAGGTTGTTGGTGTGTCTTTTTATAAGCCTAGAAAAAAATAAAGTAACTGACCTAAAAAAATATTTAAAGCTCAAAATCTCCCACTTACTCAGCAAAAATTCCCTTTTTCCGATATTGTCGTGTTGTTCATTGTGTCAAATTAAGTTTTTTAGAATATGACCGTAAAACATTTTAATATTTATGCCTCAGTTTTACAAATCAAAATAAAACACGCGTTTTGGTGAAGTTTTTTTTGCGTAAATCAAAACATGCGGCCGATGTGTAGCGGGAATTTCGACCTTGTCACCACCTGCATAAGGAGCGCGTGATTTCGTTGGAACTTTAGCAAGTGGATGGGCTTAAAACAATATTATTATGTATCCTTTATTGCTGAATCCATCTATAGGAGAATGTGTCTGAAGAGAATATTAAAATATTATGGTAAACAAATCACACCCCTGCAGCTATTTCCGCCAATTAATATGTAATGTTTTGACAAAACCATTATTTTATAAAATTCACAACCCATAAGTAGTCATCATTTTGAAATAGCAGGGGCCTAGTTTTATTTATTTAAATTAGTAAAAAAAAATGTACCAACTTACTGATTATTTATAACAGTGCGAATGATTTTGTACATCAGTTTGCACTTTGATGCTTTGGCATTTTCATAACAGCGTTACACTTACATAACATACAAATAGGAATTTGAGGTTTAATGTGTTTACGGACTTCCTCCCGTAAATAATCATACACATAAATCAGCTAAAATATAAATCAACAATTTGTATATTGTAAGCGACCATTGTCGTTACAAGACTGTAAACATGTAGGGTGCTGGTCAAGTCACTTCCTATGCTGGTACGGGGCCGACTATCCTTGAGGCAGGTTCAGGAATCCTTCAGGTGGGAGGCAGGAGAAGTGAAAGACTTTGTATGGTTACAAGATGTGACTGGGTACGAGTCACGATTGCTCGTCCGAGTGTGACTCCTGCGGTGGTGGATATGTGCCTTGATGGGATCACGGCGTTGGAGAGCAGGAGGCGAAGGGCACTCGACTGCACTCGAACGGTGGGCGTTGGGGTTCGGCGGTTCCTGCCGAGTTTTCTCGCAGCGTCTCAGGCTGGGGATGCAAGTGGCCTGCTTGCTTTGTAGGAGACGGAAGTCTCGACTACGACCACTGGCCGGACGGTCTCTACTCACTCGTCTCTGTCCACTACTGACCTTGCTTCGGCCAAAGTCCCTTTAATCACATCATCCGAACTATTCTTTTTCGGGTTCCTTCGTAAACTACGAACTGTGGCTCGGTGGCTTTTAATTAGTTCGCTGTTAATCCCCGTAACTGCCTTTTTCTGGTGACTGCGAAATTCCCGGGATTTAAAGCCGGGCGTTTGTAAATTACCCTCAGGTAAACAGACCTCGGGTACCGTATTATGGATTAGAATAAATTGGTGTTTCCCGCACTTATGGCTTGTATCAACATAATGTCGCAAAATTAGAATCCTAAGAATCATGATAATTACGATCAAACGATCACGTTGGTTACACTCCCCCCGTGCAGTGAAACTGGACTAATTTTCATCCAGACGTGTTCGTCGTTGTCCACGGCGGCCGGAAACGCTCCCCCCATCGGGACTAATAGACGGGGCGATGTCGCGTCTCCTGAGACGACAGCGGGCTTCTGGGATCCGCGTATAATCCTGCGGGATCGGGTCTGTGGCCAGGATGGTGTGATGCTGTACACCTGAGTGCGGCAGCTATCGTCTCCTCGGCGGGGCCCGCCTATAGCAGGGCTGCGTGCAGAGCCGGACACCTTGGGGTCGGCTGGTGCGAGGCTGTACACCTGAGTGCGGCAGCTATTATCTCTTCGGTGGGGCCCGCTTATGGCAGGGCTGCGTTTAGAGCCGGACACTTTGGGGTCAGGCAGTGCGGGGCTGCACATCTCAGTGCAGCAGTTATTGATGTCTCGGTAGAGCCCGCTTACAGCAGGGCCATGTGCAACGCCGGATACTTCGGGATCGGGCGGTGCGAGGCTGCGCACCTCCGGGCAGCAGTTGTTGTGACGGGGCCCGCCTATAGCAGGGCCGTGAGCAGAGCCAGACACTTCGGGGTCGGGCAATGCGCAGCTGCACACTTCAGGGCGGCAGTCGTTGTCGAGTAGATGGGGCCCGCCTATAGCAGGGCCGTCAGCAGAGCCAGACACTTCGGGGTCGGGCAATGCGCAGCTGCAGACTTCAGGGCAGCAGTGATTGTTGTTGAGATGGGGCCCGCCTATAGCAGGGCCGTCAGCAGAGCCAGACACTTCGGGGTCGGGCAATGCGCAGCTGCAGACTTCAGGGCAGCAGTGATTGTTGTGGAGATGGGGCCCGCCTATAGCAGGGCCGTCAGCAGAGCCAGACACGTCGGGGTCGGGCAATGCGCAGCTGCAGACGTCAGGGCAGCAGTGATTGTTGTGGAGATGGGGCCCGCCTATAGCAGGGCCGTCAGCAGAGCCAGACACTTCGGGGTCGGGCAATGCGCAGCTGCACACTTCAGGGCAGCAGACAACATTGGGTAGATGGGGCCCGCCTATAGCAGGGCCGTGGGCAGAGCCAGACACTTCAGGGTCAGGCAATGCGCAGCTGCAAACTTCAGGGCAGCAGTTGTTGTCATGGAGACGGGGCCCGCCTATAGCAGGGCCGTGAGCAGAGCCAGACACATCAGGGTCAGGCAATGCGCAGCTGCACACTTCGGGGCAGCCGTCGTTGTCGAGTGGATGGGGCCCGCCTATAGCAGGGCCGTGGGCAGAGCCAGACACTTCAGGGTCAGCAGCTGCAAACTTTAGCAGCAGTTGTTGAACATGGAGACGGGCCCGCCTATAGGCCGTGAGCAGAGCCAGACACTTCGGGGTCTGGCAATGCGCAGCTGCACACTTCAGGGCAGCCGTCGTTGTCGAGTGGATGGGGCTCGCCTATAGCAGGGCCGTGTGCAGAGCCAGACACTTCGGGGTCGGGCTGTGCGAGGCTGCACACTTCAGGGAAGCAGTCATTGTTGTGTAGATGGGGCCCGCCTATAGCAGGGCCGTGAGCAGAGCCAGACACTTCGGGGTCGGGCAATGCGCAGCTGCACACTTCAGGGCAGCCGTCGTTGTCGAGTCGATGGGGCTCGCCTATAGCAGGGCCGTGAGCAGAGCCAGACACTTCGGGGTCAGGCAATGCGATGCTGCATTCTTCAGGGCGGCAGTCATTGTCATGTCGATGGGGCCCGCCTATAGCAGGGCCATGTGCAGCGCCGAATACTTCGGGATCGGGCAGTGCGAGGCTGCGCACCTCCGGGCAGCAGTTGTTGTGACGGGGCCCGCCTATAGCAGGGCCGTGTGCAGCGCCGGATACTTCGGGATCGGGCGGTGCAAGGCTGCGCACTTCCGGGTTTGTGTCAGTGCTCAACAGCAAAGGGAGCCCAGACGCGGCGATCAGTTGCTCGATCTGCCTGTTTCGTTTTCTTATTTCTTGCAACTCTGCTCGCATCCGACGGATTATTTCTTTCTTGGAATCCGCAGAGGCTACTGTGCTCCGTGTCGTGTCGGTATTTGTGGCTAGAGCCGCTGCCGTAACAGCTCGTGCTCTAGAATCCCAGGCGGCCGTACTTGCTTGTTCGGGAACGTGTGTCGCTGGGTCGATGGTAACCGCGCCGAGGGGTGCCGGGCCGAGGGGTGCGGGGCCAGAGACTGTAGCGCCGAGCGCTACAGAATTGTAACTATAGTCATTCCGTTCGAGCCCGCGTGGAGTGAGGTTGTAGGCAGCTGGGCTGCCATGTAATGCACCGGGCGCTGCGGGGGCAGGGGGCGCAAGACCGGGCCCTACAGCGTAGTGGCGGCTAGCATCCTTTCGCTTGTGGCCGTGGGAAGCGAGGTCCGATGTAGCTCCGCCGGCGTATGACGTGTCGAGCGCTGTGGGTCGTGCTGGGCCGGACATTTTCGGCTGCGGCCGCTGTGTTCCGCCATTTTGTAATGTGCGGAATGCTTCCACCATTAATGCAGCAATCTGGGAGAGCGGGTCCGCTCTGTTCTTCGCCCAATTTTGGGTTCGACGCACCGAGTCATCCGTTGTAGTTTGACCCGGGAATGTCGCGTTCGCGTTTGTGGGCTGCGGTTGACAGGGCTGCAGAGGGGTCGTTTGGCCGTGCATCGAGGCGTGTGATGCTGAAAGCCGGTACTCTGCGCCTTGTGGAGCGCCTTGTGGGGCGCCTTGTGTGAAGCCTTGTGGGGCGCCTTGTGTGG